>JAODAL010085718.1:0-10488 GCA_025379985.1 Phyllomedusa bahiana
GCCTTCCCCCCAGTCAAAACACTGGTGGTGTGCTTGTTTTTTGGGCAGGCGAGTTTTTTATCATGTACGCTCATCCTTGTTTTACCCTGACCCATAGATTGATAGGTGGTGTATCTGTATGTATTCTGCTGTTATGGATTATATGGTGAGACCCTGTTTACCAACAGTTAAATTTCTAAAATGCAAGATTTTTTTAAGCAACTACTCAGAATTGCTTTATAAAATTTTACAATTTAAATATTTTTTTTCTCTATTTATCTTCATCGAATGTAAAACTGATAGGGTCTCAGGAGATAGTGAGATCACTGTTTTATATGCACATAAGCCAGGTAGAGGAATTTTCTCCAGTAAAATTCTTTATACTGCTAAACCCGAGTGAATGACTTATGAAGCAACCACAATACAAAGCATAAGAGAAGATGGATTTCGAAATTATACAGAGCCATAAATGACTTTCAAGTAGATGTCAAAATTATGGCGGTAAATGACAGCTTTTCATCTTAATGCTGTTTTTCTACCCATGAGAAATAATTGATCTGCTGGTGGAACTTTACAGAGTTCTTTCGCCGGAGACTTGGTTATACCAACCATTTTCTGTGAAATTATATCAATCACTGAGGTTTTACAAATGTCACATATAGGAAAATGGCTGCAATCCTTAGGAATTGTTATACCTCCTATGGGGAAAATATAATGGGAATCTGAGAGGCAGCAAAAAAAAACTCTGTATGTAAATAAGCGCTAGTGTAATCCATATTAACTTGTCATGCATAATTCAGACTGCAGAAAGCTAGCTTGCAGCAGTTTGGGCCAGTTTTCTTATTAGTTCTCAAGACATGCAAGTTGCTTCTAAGTGGTGGAGTTCTACCCAGCTAGAATGTTGCAGAAACTTGTTTTTGCAAGCTAACAACTTTACTTTTTCTCTAAAACTGAAGCACAACAGTCTTGGTGGTTACTGTCCCTTTAAGTGGTTAGTAAGCCTAATGGTTATAGCTAGAGATGGACGAATTGATTCTAACGAAGTGGAATTCGTTTAGAATTTCAGGAAAACTTCGTTTCTGAACGAAGTCGAAGTTTGGGGGACTTCGGGTGAACGAAGTGTGCTTTTGATTGATAAAATGGCTGCGAGCACATGGAGTTACATGGGGCAAAGCACTCTGGGAGGAAGAAAGGCATAGCCTGCATGACATGTGCAGAGATGAAGCCAATCAGAGACCGGCGGGATTCTGTGACGTCACCGCACTATATAAGGAGCTCACACTCCTCTCACTGTACTGACTAGGGAAGGTGCTGCCGCGGCTGCTTGTAATAGCTCTTACTGAAGAACTGATTTTTATACAGCGATTTTTGGGGGTGTCTCAGCTTGTCTCAGAGATTGCTTCTCTTAACGTTCTATTTCTGATTTTGTAGGGTATTGGATCTGAAGTCCAGTGTGCGTCCAGTGCAGCTGCATATACATTTTAATGCTATCTGCTCACAGCACATTGAATATCCAAGGGTGATCTAAGCCTGTTCCTCTTGTATTCATTTAAAGAAACAGCGTTTTGACAATACAAATAAAACTTCATTTTTGGCTGCTCAATTCTTTTGCGCAATTTACATCCAGGGGTTAATTAAGCGTTGTTCTGCTGTTGTGGTCACTAAAAGAAACCGTCTTTCACCGCCAAAAAATACATTTTTCCTGTAGCTTAATTCAAAAGCGAAGGTTAATTACAATTTTTTCTCTTGTTGTGTAGCGTAAAAAACACGCCATTGTAACACACTACAAAGCTCGTAGTTTGTGGTTGCTCAATTGTTTGGTGCAATTTACATCAAGGGGTTAATTAAGAGTTGTTTTTCTGCTGTGGTGACTAAATAAACTGTCTTTCACCGCCAAAAAATACATTTTTCCTGTAGCCTAATTCACAAGCGAAGGTTAATTACAATTTTTTCTCTTGTTGTGTAGCGTAGAAAACACGCCATTGTAACACGCTACAAAGCTACTAGTTTTTGGTTGCTCAATTCTTTTGCGCAATTTACATCCAGGGGTTAATTAAGCGTTGTTCTGCAGTTGTACTCCGTAAAAGAAACTTTGTTTTTCACCGCCACAGAAGAAATTCTGTAGCATAATTCATATCCGAAGGTTAAATAAGCCTGTTTGTGCTTTTATATTCAGTAAAATACACAGAGTTTTTAAACGGCACATACAAGTAAATTTTTCCTGCCCATTTGTGGAGCGCAATTTATATCCAAGGGTTACCCAAGCTTCTTAGTGGGTTTATTTGGAGTCAAATACAGGGTGTGTATTTATCATATACAGATATCTTCATCAAACAGTGTCTGTACATTTTAGAACAAACAGTATGTCAGACAGAGAGGTGGCAGGCTCTTCACCTGCGAGTGGCAGAGGCACAAACATTCCAGTCCCAGGTCGCAGCACAGCAAGGGGACGTCGCAGCAGGGGTCACTCGGTGAGGCCACAACTGCCGCTGTCATCTAGCGGCCATGTGTTGTTCAGCAACCCAATGGTTCTTGATTGGTTGACTAGGTCATCCACTTCCTCCCAGATGACATCTGACAACCCCAGCCAAGAGTCGGTGGGAACATCAGACACAACCCTTAGTTGGCATGGCCCGGGAGCGGGTCAGCGGCCCTCACCTGTCCTCAACCCGCCTCTGTCCCATCCGGTTCCCTTAGCCAGAGATCTACTATGTGGTCTTGGCTCAGCGGCACTATATAATGAGGATGAACAATTTGAGGAGGGCAGTCAGCAGCTACTTGGCAGCGAAGAAATGGGGCCAATATCCCCTGATTCTTGCAGTAGGCGGCAAAGTATAGATGTTGAGAGTGGCATGGGAGGTCATGTTGTGAGGGGTCAGCCTCTGCATACCAAGACTGGTGATGAGGACAGCAGTGACCATGAAACACAAATAGATAATGATGTAGCCGACCGCACATGGGATCTGGGTGAGTCAAGGGCTTCATCATCGTCAGGAGAAGAGGGCGTCAGCTTGCGCATCAGGCAGCAGCGCACCAGCAAGTGGGTTGTGTGGCCGTGAGTCAGCAGGATAGCAGCAGTGTGAGGTCGGGAGCCAAGCGGCCACGGGGTAAAAAACCCGCTTCGCAGGTCCAAGAAAGTAGCGGCACAGGGGCTCAGCGAGGCAGCGGCGGCAGTAGTCACTCAGTGCGGAGCGTTGGCGGTAAAATCCGATACTCGCGGTTGTGGCAGTTCTTTGCTAAGACACCGTAGGAGCCGAATATGGGTATATGTAGAATCTGTAGGAAGAAAGTGAAGCGTGGCCAGGGAGCTAACGTTGGCACCACGGCCCTGCGTCAACACATGTAGCGTCACCATCCGGTGGCCTGGAAGAAACGTGGCTCTGATGTGGTGGTCCATCCTGCCGCCGCAGCAGCAGCAGCAGCCAGTGGCACGCATGCCATTTCAGCCAGTCAAGGCTCCATCACCTCTGCAGAAGGGAGCTGTTTCTCTTTGACATCATCTCCCGGTCCAGATGCTCCTGCTCCTCGCTACTCCTGGCGCCAGCAGTCGTTCAGCGAGGCGATTGCAAAGAGACAACAGTATGTGTCCAACCATCCTAAGGTGTAGAAGCTGACCGTGCTCCTGTCCAAGTTGTTGGTGAAGCAGTCCCTCCCTTTCCAAATGGTGGACTCTGCACCGTTCAGAGAACTAATGGCTTGTGCCGAGCCGAGATGGAGAGTTCCAAGCCGTAATTTCTTTTCCAAAAAGGCAGTACCAGTACTTCATAAATATGTAGACCAGAAGGTGGGCCAGTCCTTGAGCTTATCGGTTTGTTCCGAGGTGCACGGCAGCGCGGACGTCTGGAGCTGTAACTATGGTCAGGGCCAGTACATGTCCTTTACGGCCCACTGGGTGAATGTGCTTCCTGCCCAGGCACACCAACAACTTGGACAGGAGACGCCGCTTTCTCCTCCACGTTGTCAAACTGCGGCTCCTGCGCCAATTTCCGCCTCCTCCTCCTCCACCACCACCAGAATCTCAGTGCTCCATCATACCACAGGTTTAGGGCACAGTGGTGTCATGCAGTTCTACACCTGGCTTGCCTCGGCGAACGAAGTCACACAGGGGAGGAACTGCTCCGCGTCATGCAGCAAGAAATCTATGTGTGGCTTTCTCCGCGCCAACTGCAAATCGGAACCATGGTGACGGACAATGGGAGGATCATGGTGTCCGCGCTGCACCGAGGAGGGATGGTCCATGCGCCCTGCATGGCGCACATGTTCAATCTGGTTGTGAAAAGGTTCCTGAAGTCTTCCACCGATCTTCAGAAGATTCTGAAAATGGCCAGGAAACTGTGCATGCACTTCATCCATTCCTACAAAGCCAGGAACACCCTCCTCGAGTTGCAGCGGCAGAATGGCCTCCCCCAACACATCCTGATATGCGATGTTTCCACCCGTTGGAATTCCAGCCTGCACATGTTGGACCGACTGTATGAACAGAGAAAGGCCATCAACGATTTTTTGATGATCCAGTCGGACAGGAGTACTGCCCTGTTTAACTTTGATGTCAGCCAGTGGCAGCTCATGTGTGATACCTGCCATTTGTTGAGGCCATTCGAGGAGGCCACGTTATTTGTCAGTCGCCAGGACTAATATAACAGTAACGTCGTTCAACTGCTTCATGTCCTGGAACAGATGCTGAAAAATCTGTCTGGGCAGGGGACTGGAGACGTGGCGACTACATCTTGTGGCCACATGAGTCCGGTGGGGACTGAAATGGAGGAGGAGGACATTGGAGCAGAAGCATTGTCTGGTGAAATGAGTGGATTTTCTACCCAGGAGACAAGAGCGGAAGAGCAGGAGCAGCTGGAGGAGGTAGATGGAGATGAGGAAGACGAGGCAGATGACCCGCAAGCACCGTGGCAGTATACAGTGGAGATGGAGGCAGGGAGCCTCTCGGAGTCAATTGTGCAGATGGCCCGCAGCATGCTGATTTGCCTGGCTAGAGACAGCCGAATAGTCAGTATCCGGCAGAGGGATGTCTTCTGGCTCTCCACCCTTTTGGACCCTCGCTACCGGTCAAAAATAAGAGCCTTTTTCCCAGCTATTGAGAGGGAGGACAAACTCAAATACTATAGGGAAATCCTCCGCAGTCAGTTGGCCACTGCCTATGTGCGGCATCGTCCCTCCTATGACAGGTCTGACCGGGGGGTTCTTCAGCACTCACGTACTACTGCCGCGGCTGCTGGGGGCAGGTGGGGGGGGGGTCGGAGAAGTACCAGCTCCATCAGCAGCAACCTAAGTCTGGAGTCACTGGTGAGCAGCTTCCTTCACCCGCCTAGTGAGGAGGGCAGTCAACAGCATCAGCAGCAGGACCTGGAGCAGACCCTGAACCAACAGGTGGTGGTCTACTTGGACAGCACTCTGCCACCCCAGTTAGAAGATCCGCTGGACTACTGGGCAGCCAAACTGGATGTGTGGCTGCAACTTGCCGAGTTTGCAGTGGAGAAGCTGTCCTGCCCGGCCAGTAGTATGGCATCAGAGCGGGGTTCAGTGCGGCGGGGGCCATCGTTACCCCAAGGAGAACCCGCTTGTCCACGGGAAATGTGCAACGACTGACCTTTGTCAAGATGAATCAGGCGTGGATCGGCCAGGATTTCCACACACCAATGCCTTAGGCATCAGACTACATCAGCAATGACGCCTCACCCAAACTGTGAGAAATGAGTCTGGGTTCAAACTACCTGCCTCAGCCATTATTCTGATGCCGCCACCCGCCTGATGCCACACATCTGCTGACAGTTTCTCCATCTGCCACCAACCATCTTTACCAGGGACTGGTATTGCCACCCACCTCCACACTCTGTCATTGTGCCACTGTCTGACCTCATGCTGCTGCTTTGGCTGCTGCCGTGACCTCCACACTGTGTCATTGTGCCACTCTCTGACCTCATGCTGTTGCTCCTGCCGCCGTCACCTCCACTCTCTGTCATTGTGCCACTCTGTGGCCTACTCCTGTTTTTGCCACCTCCAGAATGTCATTGTGCCACTGTCTGACCTCATGCTGCTGCTGTGGCTGCTGCCGTGACCTAGACACTGTGTCATTGTGCCACTCTGTGGCCTATTCCTGTTTTTGCCACCTCCAGAATGTGATTGTGCCACTGTCTGACCTCATGCTGCTGCTGCCGTGACCTCCACTCTCTGTCATTGTGCCACTCTGTGGCCTACTCCAGTTTTTGCCACCTCCAGAATGTCATTGTGCCACTGTCTGACCTCATGCTGCTGCCTCCGTCACCTCCACTCTCTGTCATTGTGCCACTCTGTGGCCTACTCCTGTTTTTGACACCTCCAGAATGTGATTTTGCCACTGTCTGACTTCATGTTGCTGCTGCTATGACCTCCACTCTCTGTCATTGTGCCACTCTGTGGCCTACTCCAGTTTTTGTAAACTCCAGAATGTCATTGTGCCACTGTCTGACCTCATGCTGCTGCCACCGTCACCTCCTCTCTCTGTCATTGTTCCACTCTGTGGCCTACTCCTGTTTTTGCCACCTCCAGAATGTGATTGTGCCACTGTCTGACCTCATGCTGCTGCCACCGTCACCTCCACTCTCTGTCATTGTGCCACTCTGTGGCCTACTCCTGTTTTTGCCACCTCCAGAATGTGATTGTGCCACTGTCTGACCTCATGCTGCTGCTGCCGTGACCTCCACTCTCTGTCATTGTGCCACTCTGTGGCCTACTCCAGTTTTTGCCAACTCCAGAATGTCATTGTGCCACTGTCTGACCTCATGCTGCTGCTGTGGCTGCTGTTGTGACCTACACACTGTGTCATTGTGCAACTCTGTGGCCTACTCCTGTTTTTGCCACCTCCACACTGTGTCATTGTGCCACTGTCTGACCTCATGCTGCTGCTGTGGCTGCTGCCGTAACCTACACACTGTGTCATTGTGCCACTCTGTGGCCTATAATCTCCAAAAAATTGGGAATCTCGCAAGAGAACAAAGAGTGACTTTTGATCACTATATTTACTATTTTGCCATAGGCAAACTTAAACTCTATCAGTTCTCTATCTGTTAAACACTAAAACGTAACTTTTATTATATCTAACTCTTAACCTCTATACACACTATTTAAAAACCTGATCTCTAACCTCATCATTTAACCCTTTTTGCTTCTGAAAGAGGGAATTACTCCCTTTCTATTGTCAAGTCTGGTGGAACCCCACCTACTAATAGGGGAGCCTTATATCTATAGCAAAGTACTAGCTTCAGTAAGGGATCCCAAGCCAACTACTTGGGCAGTCGTCCCTAATCTCATAGACACAGAACAAATAAGGCCCCCTTGTGACACCGTCTGCAGCAGGTGACACTTATAGACAGAGGTGAGAGATCACAATTTAAAACGTCATATCTGAACTCTGTGGCCTACTCCTGTTTTTGCCACTTCCAGAATGTCATTGTGCCACTGTCTGACCAAAGCTTGCGCCTCCGTCACCTCCACTCTCTGTCATTGTGCCACTCCCGTGGCCTACTCCTGTTTTGACACCTCCAGAATGTGATTTTGCCACTGTTTTGACCTCATGATGCTGCTGCTGTGACCTCCACTCTCTGTCATTGTGCCACTCTGTGGCCCGATACCCGTTTTTGTCACCTCCAGAATGTCATTGTGCCACTGTCTGACCTCATGCTGCTGCCGCCGTCACCTCCACTCTCTGTCATTGTACCACTCTGTAGCATACTCCTGTTTTTGCCACCTCCAGAATGTCATTGTGCCACTGTCTGACCTTCATTTCTGCTGCCACCGTCACCTCCACCTCTGTCATTGTGCCACTCTGTGGCCTACTCCTGTTTTTGGCTCCTACAGAATGTGTTTTTGGCTCTGTCTGACCTAATGCTACTGCTGCCGTGACCTTCACTCTCTGTCATTGTGCCACTCTGTGGCCTACTCCAGTTTTTGCCACCTCCAGAATGTCACTGTGCCACTGTCTGACCTCATGCTGCTGCCGCCGTCACCTCCACTCTCTGTCATTGTGCCACTCTGTGGCCTACTCCTGTTTTTGCCACCTCCAGAATGTGATTGTGCCACTGTCTGACCTCATGCTGCTGCCACCGTCACCTCCACTCTCTGTCATTGTGCCACTCTGTGGCCTACTCCAGTTTTTGCCACCTCCAGAATGTCATTGTCCACTGTCTGACCTCATGCTGCTGCTGCTGTGACCCCCACTCTCTGTCATTGTGCCATTCTGTGGCCTAATACTGTTTTGCCACCTCCAGAATGTCATTGTGCCACTGCCCGACCTCATGCTGCTGCTGTGACTGCTGCCGTGACCTAGAAACAGTGTCATTGTGCCACTCAGTGGCCTATTACTGTTTTTTTCCACCTCCAGAATGTCATTGTGCCCCTGTCTGACCTTCATGCTGCTGCCGCGTCACCTCCAATCTCTTTTCATTGTGCCACTCTGTGGCCTACTCCTGTTTTTGCCCCTCCAGACTGTGATTGTGCCACTGTCTGACCTCATGCTGCTGCCACCGTCACCTCCACTCTCTGTCTTTGTGCCACTCTGTGGCCTACTCCTGTTTTTGCCACCTCCAGAATGTGTTTGTGCCACTGTCTGACCTCATGCTGCTGCTGCCGTGACCTCGACTCTGTGTCATTGTGCCACTCTGTGGCCTACTCCAGTTTTTGCCACCCCCAGAATGTCATTGGGCCACTGTCTAACTTTATGCTGCTGCTGTTGCTGCTGTCTTGACCTACACACTGTGTCATTGTGCCACTCTGTGGCCTACTCCTGTTTTTGCCACCTCCACACTGTGTCATTGTGCCACTGTCTGACCTCATGCTGCTGCTGTGGCTGCTGCCCTGACCTAGACACTGTGTCATTGTGCCACTCTGTGGCCTACTCCTGTTTTTGCCACCTCCAGAATATCATTGTGCCACTCTCTGACCTCATGCTGCTGTGGCTGCTGCCGTCACCTCCACACTCTGTCACTGATGTTGCCACCTGAGCCCTCAGCTTGTTTGTTTCCAGCTGTTGCTGCCATGACTTTATCAGGCTACATTCCCCCTTCAGTTTTTTGTTCAGTTTTGCCCTCTTAAGTGCCCAGTGAATTTTATAGGGAAGCGATTCTAAGCTGCGGCAGTCATGTGCGTGTCATACTAAAACACAACATTGTATGAAGAACAAACCAAGCTCCCTCTGCATATTTAAGCATGGCACAACATTCTACAGCACCCTGCTGAGGCTCTGTACAGCCTGGAAATAGCTGTTTTTTAACGTGATTCGTCCCGAAGTAATTCGGAACAAAGTTATTTTTTGTCGGGAAATTCGGCGAAGTGAGCAAACCGAATTTCGAGAAATTCGCCCATCTCTAATTATAGTGTCTAGCAATGTACACAGTTTAATCTCACACTTAGTAGGTAAATCCACATTTGTGCCCCAAGAGAATTAATAGATCTAGTCCAAATCTATGTACTGCACTAAGTTTGAAAGATAATTCGATACCACAGAATGCCCCACTTAAGCTTGTTTGTGGAGTTGCACCCCTGAAGGTATCAGCAATGGCCAAGTCACCAATTGTTTCCTGAAAAAAACTTGACCAGTCTTCTGCATGTGAAAATAGTATACATGCAACTAAATGCTTTGCTTGCAGGTTATATTCCCTTTTTGTGTAGTCTAAGCCCACAGTCCACTCATTCTTTTATCACATCTTACAAAGTACCACTTTACCTTGTCAATCATTTTGTATTTAAACTTCTTGCCTCTGTTGCCTTTCACACTATTCCATACTTTCAGGAGGACAATAACTAAAGATGCTTATTCCATGTCAGTGATCTGCTAGTGCTGTCACCTGTAGACATGAAGCCTTCTTCTTACACTCTCAGCACATGCTCTTTCCCAAGCTAATCTCTTACGATCTTTGACAAGGCAACCAGAACTATTGCTTGTTTCTCCATAATTGGTCTCTCTATTGTTCACTCTCCTCTATTAACAGTCAGATGCACTCAACTCTTAATCAGATCAGTCATTCACTGAATACTCTCTCTCACAACCAGTGTCAAATTTAGGTGCCTGAGACTTACCAGTGGAGATAATTCTTGGGGCCCACCAGTACAGTCCACTTTGGGGGCCCACCAGTGTAGTTCATTTTTGAGGCCCAAAAATGGTGTTTTTTGGGGGGCCCACTAGTGGGGTTCATTCTTGGATCCAATTATACAGCTCCTGTACATCACTGCATATACTGCACATACCTCTTGCTTCCTGGCTGTCTAACTGAAAAACAGCCTCCTGCTCTCCTGTGGCCCAGTCGAAGTCCGCTCACCGCCAACTGTGGCTGCCTTGGTCAAGTCCACAATCAAAGCAGGTGTTCACTCCATTTACACTCACCAGAGGCAGTAAAACACAATCTGTATGTCCAAATGGACTCATTTCAACCACATTGATAAAACTAGCTCTATTTTGCCCAAAATAAAATCATATGCAGAAAACCAATGAAGGGTCCCTCAAGTGAAAAACCCCCTTTCCCC
>JAODAL010085719.1:0-10488 GCA_025379985.1 Phyllomedusa bahiana
ATAACAGTTATAGTTACAGCCTCAGTCCCCCCATAACAGTTATAGTTACAGCCTCAGTGCCCCCATAACAGTTATAGCCTCAGTCCCCCCATAACAGTTATAGTTACAGCCTCAGTGCCCCCATAACAGTTATAGCCTCAGTGCCCCATAACAGTTATAGTTACAGCCTCAGTGCCCCCATAACAGTTATAGTTATAGCCTCAGTGCCCCCATAACAGTTATAGTTACAGCCTCACTCCCCCATAACAGTTATAGTTACAGCCTCAGTCCCCCCATAACAGTTATAGCCTCAGTGCCCCCATAACAGTTATAGTTATAGCCTCAGTGCCCCCATAACAGTTATAGTTACAGCCTCAGTGCCCCCATAACAGTTATAGTTACAGCCTCAGTGCCCCATAACAGTTATAGTTACAGCCTCAGTGCCCCCATAACAGTTATAGTTACAGCCTCAGTGCCCCCATAACAGTTATAGTTATAGCCTCAGTGCCCCCATAACAGTTATAGTTACAGCCTCAGTGCCCCCATAATAATAAAAAAATGGTCTCCTGGTAATAGCCGCCCATTGTCCTGTAACAGCCACAAAGTCTCCCTGCCAATGGCAACTAAAGTTCTGTTTTCATAGTGACCCCACAACATAGTCAGTGGCAACACCAGTCCCCCCAGAGTGATGGCAGCGCTCGCCACAGTGCCTCCATCACAGCCTTATCCAGCCTCGTCCCCCCCATGTTGTACCTTCCTCTTCCGTCCAGCTGAAGCCATAGTCAGGGGCTCTCAATGAGTGACTACTGGTGCAGCCCTCGAAATGGACTCCCAGTAGAGCGATATCATTGATGACCTGAAGGTATATGGGTCATGTATCAGAGAAGGGCACAGCTCTGTATAGACAGTTTGGCTTCTTAATGTGTAACTATAGGGTTACATGGCACAGACGTCGCCCTCTAGTCCCGAGCTCAGTCCTGCCCAAATCTCCCTTCTATGTCGCAGGGTTACGGAGAAGAGGAGAAGGTTTACATTGCAACTCAGGGACCCACCGTGAACACCGTTGGGGACTTCTGGAAGATGGTCTGGCAGCAGCATTCACCCATCATCGTCATGATCACCAACATCGAGGAAGTCAACGAGGTGAGTGGCGCCCGCCTCATCCTAAAGAAAAAGGGCGGCCATTGTATGTATGGGCGAAACCTGAAGCCCCAGGGTAAGATCAGTACCCGGGTCCCCCCAAACCTACCATATGCCATAGATAGTAGTGAGTCTGAGGGGCCCATGTGCACTGCTACCCCAGCACCTCCTATAGCTACCCCGTCATATGGGCCCCTAAACCTACCATGTGCCATATACAGTAATGGTGTTTTATGCATCTGTGGGGCCCCTCTGCACTGCTACCCCTGCAACCACTATAGCTACCCCGTCATATGTGTCCCTAAACCTACCATGTGCCATAGATAGTAGTGAGTCTGAGGGGCCCATGTGCACTGCTACCCTGGCACATCCTATAGCTACCCCCTTCCTATGAACCCCCCAAATCTACCATGTGCCATATACAATAGTGGTACTTCCTATAGCTAACTCCATCATATGGGCCCCTAAACCTACCATGTATAATAGTGGTGTCTTATGCCTCTGAGGGGCTATGTGGGCTGCTACCCCCCTACCTATTAGCCCCCAAACCTACCATGTGCTATTATCAGTGGTGGTGTCTTATGCCTCTGAGGGGCCCATGTGCACTGCTACCCCTGCACCTCCTATAGCTCTCCCCCTTCGTATGAGCCCCCCAAATCTACCACATGCCATATACAATAGTGGTGTCTTGTGTAACTGAAGGGCCCCTACAACCTCAATAGCTACTCCCTACATATGGGTCCCCCAAACCTACCATGTACCATATATAGTACTGGTGTCATATGCCTCTGATGTGTCCATGTGCTCTGCTTCCCCTGCACTTCCTATAACTACCCCCTACCTGTTAGCCCCCCCAACCCTACCATGTGCTATTATCAGTAATGGTGTCTAATGCATCTAAGGGGCCCATGTGCACTATCACTCTAGCTACACCCTCATATGGGTCCCTAAACCTACCACGTGCCATATACAATAGTGGTGTCTTATGCAACCGAGGGGCCTCTACATACCTTATAGCTACCCCCCCACCACCACATATGGGTCCCGTAAACAAACCATGTACCATATACAATACTGGTATCATATGCAAGCTCCTTACCCCATACAGCTACCTTCATACATATGGGCCCCAACCCTACCATGTGCTGTATATAGTACTGGTGCTTTATGCCTCTGAGGAGCCCATGTGCACTGCTACCCCTGCATCCCCTATAGCTACCCCCTTATCTGTGGGTCATGAGAATTAAATGGGTTCTATAAGAAATTGCTTCACATTGGTCTGATCTAATTGGTTAGAGATTGTACAGATATTTAGGACTCACATTGCATATTCCATATATGAATATATATACTGAATATATATATAAATATATATATATATATATATATATATATATATCTACACAGAAATGCACCGAGTACTGGCCGGAGAAACACAGAGTCTACGAGGGGATAGAGGTGACCGTGGATCACATCATCCAGGAGGACGACTATGGACTCAGACTTATGACCTTGAAGGTAGGAGACGTGAAATCAGGCCCCAGGTCTATTAGAGCGCACCTGCTCCTCTCCAACCTTGGAGGACACGGAGCAGCATCATGGACTGAGCCAGTGGTGCTGACACAATGCAGAATACAGTTACCCGCTTCATATCAGGACTGTGAAAGTGACTACAGTGTCCTCACAAAGTCCCATCCTGACGTCCCGGTTCCACATAGATAGAGTCACAGTGCTGCCATAATTCATCCCCCAAAGTGCTATAGCAAGGGCAAAGTGTTCCCCAATGTTGATACCCACAGAACCATGTATCTATAGCAGCAGATTCCAAACCTTCACAGTGCCCGGTAACAGCAACAGTGGCCAGTACTGACGGCCATTCAATATTGATGGTCATATTGGTCAATAATGATAGCCGTAGTGCCCCATAATGGCAGCTAGTGTTCCCATTAATGACAGCAACATTGTCCAGTAGTGGCAGCGATAGGGTTTAATAAGAATAGTCATGGTGCCCAATAATTGCAGCTATAGCTTCCGATAATGACAGCAAGAGTGCCCGATAATGGCAGCCATAGTGTCCAGTAATCAAGCACTAGTGGCCATAGTGCATGGTACTGCCCAATATCGTCAGCCACAACACCCAATAATGAAAGCCAAAGTGCCCAATTTGTAACAGCACCAGTGCCCAGTAGTGGCAGCCATAGTGTCCGATAACGACAGCAATATTGCTCAATAGTGTCAGCCATAGTATCCAATAGTGACAAAATGTGCCGCATAATGGCAGCTACAGTATATAGTCCGATAATTAAAGCAAGAGTGCCCAATATTGATGGCCTCATTAATGACAACTAGAGTACCGAGCAATGGCAGCCATAGTACCCATTATTGACAGCAACAGTGCCCAGTATTGACAGCCATATTGTTCAATAAGGACAACTATAGCACCCAGCAATCTCTAATCAATGTATGCTGCTCAACACTTTGTGTACATCATCGCCTTGGTTCAGGGTATCCTCTTCCTGTACCCCGTATCCAGTACTTGCAACACGCAAGTACTGGATACAGGGAGAGTCCTAGAGATGTACCTGAGGACTTGTTAAAGAGTGCCTTTTGGAATAAGGACTATATACGCCTATATACCACCAGGTTTTTTATGTCTATAATTGAAAATAATTTATAAAAAGTGCAATAGAAACTAGATAATCCTTGATGATTTATGCGTGTTGCAAGCTATAGCACCCAGCAATGACAGCAAGAGCGCCCAATATTGACATGGTTCCCATTAATGACTGCAACTGTGGCCAGTAATGGCAGCCATATTGTCTAATAAAAGACAGTCATAGTGCCCAATATTGATGGCCATATTGTTCAAATATGACAACTATAGTACCCAGCAATGGCAGCCATAGTACCCATTAATGACAGCAAGGGTGCCTAATATTGACATAGTTCCCAATGATGACAGCCATGGCGCCCAATTTTCATGGCTATATTGTTCAATAATGACGACTAAAGTACCCGACTATAGCAGTCATAGTTCCCATAATTAACATCAACAGTGCCCGATAATGGCCGCTTGCCTCCTCCTCAGGTACGCCACCGTGCAGTATTTCTCTGTGATTTCTAATGAATCTATAACAAGTAAGCCAAGTCCCTGCACATTCTGACACTTTATAGCTAACATTAAAGGGGTTTTGCCACAAAGTAAAATTGACGTGGGAAGTTTGCAAATTAAATAATAAACATTTTCGCCATTCATCATTATTATATATTCTGCACCGTTTTTGCTTTAGCTAACCTTTTAGTGATCCATTGTTTACAGCTCGTCTCCAGGGGATACGACCAGGGCTGAGAGCTCCTCACTCCTGGTCAGACATGCTCAGACATCGACCTCTCCTCTCAGGCAGCTACTGAGTGTTCAAACCCCAGGTGCTGTCATTCTACTCCCGTCCTCTGTGCTCCTTAGTAATTAGTCAAACAGTGCAAAGAAATAAAAAATAAAACCTCAATGAGGTCTGTGCATTAATAAAGAGAATAAAAATCCATAGGTTTGGTTCCTGCAGGGATTTGAACCAAGGACCCTTGTGCCTGGAGGCAAAAGTTTTACCTCTGAGCTACAATGTAACTACTTACAGTTCTATACATAAACAGACCTTTCTTTGACTAAAGAGAGGAAAGGCCTGGTGATGTCATCCTGCTGGGTCACATGATATGCAGTTCAAACAAATTACACACGCCCCCTTCTGAGCGCATAGAGCTGAAGAGTCGGATACAGGAGGCATGAAATGAGATTGTGGGAAAACCCCTTTAAGGAAGACCCTCTAGGAAGACGCCACCTCCCAGCGCCCATTTCTATGTTGACCTCGAACAGACATCTTCTTTCCATGTTCAACGAGTTTTTGTGCCCTGTTCTAGCACGGCGATGAAGAAAGGGGTCTGAAGCATTTCTGGTACACGTCGTGGCCGGACCAGAAGACCCCGGATCAGGCTCCTGCGCTCCTAAAGCTGGTGCAGGATGTGGAGGAAGCCATGAAAAAGGCCGAGAATAATAACGGACCTATAATCGTACACTGCAGGTGAGCCGAGGCCATGGTAAGGTGAGGGCTCCAAGGCTACGACCATGCTGCTCCATTTGTCCATTGGGAAGATCTCATCATTTACACAATACGCACAGAGAGGTCGGGATATTTGGCTTTCGGTTGAAATTTCAGGATGAACATAAAATTTCTTGAACAGTTTTTTTTAAATGAACTTAATGATCCATCTCTTCCCTTTAGATGCACATGTACAACTGTTCAGTGTCTCAGGACTTTCCGCACAACTTGCTGATCTCTAACAAGGAGCTTAATGGTAAAATTCCCAACAGGTGTTTGATCCCTGAATCACCCAATACATTTAGGGGATCGATGTGAATTTGGGATTTAAACCGTCCTCCTCATCGTTCTGTTCACATTGTGACATCATGAGACCAAGACAACACCATACAGTGGATCCACAGTACCTCGCCATTGCCAGGCTTCGAGCAGGATGCTCTCAGACAGAAGTGGCCACTGAGCTTAGAGTGTCATCAGCAGGTTGTATCAGATACAGAGAGACTGGAAGAGGCACAGAAAGGCAAAGAAGTGAAGTCCCTTGTCTCCATCACACACTGATGACCGCTTCATTGTAACCAATGCTCTGCGTTGCCGGATGATGATGCTGCACAACTCATGATCATTTGTAAGGTGTTGTCTTGGTCTCATGAGGTCACAATGTGAACAGCAGGATGAGGAGGACGGTTTAAATCCCAATTCAAATTGATCCCCTAAATGTATTGGGTAATTCAGGGATCAAACACCTGTTGGGAATTTTGCCAGTGAGCTCTTTTGTTAGAGATCAGCAAGTTGTACAGAAACTCCTGAAATACTGAACAGATGAAGAATTTTATGTTTATCCTGAAATTTCAACAAAAAGCCAAATATTCCTAAATGTTTGTGAGTAGTGTGTGTTATTCAGTGAATATCCTTGTACATCCTGCTTTCTAAATAGGAGATCTATTAAATATGACTATAAAAGGCAAAAAGTTCCATTCAGTCACTTTTACGGTACATTCGATGATGGGAAAGCTATTTGAGAAGCAATATGGCGACCATTACTTATCCTATAGAGATTTCTAGACTCCTCATTGGCCTATTCACTTAGCTATTAAAGGGGTATTCAAACAATGTACATGTATGGCATATTCATGTGTCATACGTGGAGGTCCATCTTTCTGGGACTTTGAACTTTAAAGGGGTTGTCTCACTACAGGGATCGCTGCTTTTTATGTTAAAGATCTTGCAAAAACAAGTCACTTTGCAATATGTGTCCATTAACAGTGTCCTACCTATTCCTAGATAACCACTCTGGTAGTGGCTGCATCAGCTCCTCAGGTCGCTATAGCTACAGACCTGTTTGATCTCTCCTGATAGGCTGCCAGCACTGGTTGCTAGAGCTACAGACCTGTTCGATCTCTCCTAAAAGGCTGCCAGCGCTGGTTGCTATAGCTACAGACCTGTTCGATCTCTCCTAAAAGGCTTCCAGCGCTGGTTGCTATAGCTACAGACCTGTTCGATCTCTCCTAAAAGGCTGCCAGCGCTGGTTGCTATAGCTACAGACCTGTTCGATCTCTCCTAAAAGGCTGCCAGCACTGGTTGCTATAGCTAGAGACCTGTCCTATCTCTCCTGATAGGCTGCCAGCACTGGTCGCTATAGCTACAGACCTGTTCCATCTCTCCTGATAGGCTGCCAGCACTGGTCACTATACCTACAGACCTGTTCCATCTCTCCTGATAGGCTGCCAGCACTGGTCACTATAGCTACAGACCTGTTTGATCTCTCCTGATAGGCTGCCAGCACTGGTTGTTATAGCTACAGACCTGTTTGATCTATCTTGATAGGCTGTCAGCACTGGTTGCTATGGCTACAGACCTTTTTGATCTCTCCTGATAGGCTGACAGCACTGGTTTCCATAGCTACAGACCTGTTTTCTCTCTCATGATAGGCTGCCAGGGCTAGTCGCTATAGCTACAGACCTGTTTGTTCTATCCTGATAGGCTGCCAGCACTGGTTGCTATAGCTACAGACCTGGCTTCTACTGCAGCCTAATAGAAGCCAGTAAACATGCCCCTGATTCAAAGTGAAACCAAGAGAACAGGACAAATCAATTTAGTGAGACAACCCCTTTAAGAAGAACAGGAGCTTCTGTAAACACAGGAACAAGAGGATGGCTTCCTCCCTTATGGTCTATGGCAGTCAGATACTGCTGATATTGGAAACAGGTTTTCCCAAAAATGTCTTTTGTTGGTTATATCCCCTGGAATCACTACACAACCACCATTGAGAGGCGAGCAATGGTTGACAATCTCTATGGATGGTCTACTGGTATTTCCAATTTGATTGTCAACCATCACATCGACCAACCCGATCTTGTAGTGTATACACGGCTTTGCTCTCATGGATATCATCTACCTTTCAGTGCAGGGATTGGGAGAACCGGCTGTTTCATTGCCACCACAATCTTATGTAAACAGCTGAAGAATGAGGGGAGGGCGGACATCCTGAAGACCACCTGCCAGCTGAGGCTAGACCGGTAAGACAATGGGCAAATAAGACAAGTTGCCCAATTCTTCTGTATTTAGGTAGGGATTGAGAAATGGATGGATTCCAGTTGGTTAAGGACCAAGTTTTGGACTTGGTTAGGGAAACAACGCACCTACTGACTGCTGGGTATGAGGGGTTGGTACCTTCATTTTCTGTTTGGGTATTTAAGCTTCTCTGTTGACTCCATGGTTCTGGAGAGCATCTCCATCCACCTCTCCTCTACACCTCTTCCACACCTAATTGTTCCTTCCATTTAGCTGGGTTTTCCTATAATCTGCCCAGGATGAGGCATGAGTCTGGTGTCTATATGGGAGGTTAAACTTTACCACACAATTTAAGGATTAGAAAATGACTCTGATGACCTTGCCCTCCAATGATAATGAGATGACTCTGATGACCTTCCCTCTAATGTCAGTGAGATGACTCTGATGACCTTGGCCTCGAACAATAGTGAGTTACATAGTTTGTAAGGCCCGAAAAAAGACAGACGTCCATCCAGTTCAGCCTATTGTGCTAAAGTGTTGATCCAGAGTAAGAAACCCCCCATGAGGTAGAAGCTAATTGTCCTCATTTTAGGGAAAAAATTCCTTCCTGACTCCAATCTGGGAATCAGAATAAATCCCTGGATCAGCGACTCTTCTCCAGACTCCCGGTCACTATAACCTATTATATTATTACATCTAGAAATGTATCCAGACCCTTCTCCAGAATCCTGATCGCTATAACTTGTTCTATTATTACATCTAGAAATGTAACCAGACCCTTCTCCAGAATCCCGGTCACCATAACTTGTTCTGTTATTACATCTAGAGATGTATCCAGACCCTTCTCCAGAATCCTGGTCACTATAACTTGTTCTATTATTACATCTAGAAATGTATCCAGACCCTTCTCCAGAATCCCGGTCACTATAACTTGTTATATTATTACACCTAGAAATGTATCCAGACCCTTCTCCAGAATCCCGATCACTATAACCTATTATATTATTACATCTAGAAATGTATCCAGACCCTTCTACAGACTCCCGGTCACTATAAATTGTTATATTATTACATCTAGAAATGTATCCAGACCCTCTTTGAACTCTGTTATTGAATTCACCATGACAAGTTCCTCTGGCAGAGAGTTCCACAGTCTCACTGCTCTTACAGTAAAGAATCTCTTTCTATGTTTCTATATTTATGTAGAAACCTTCTTTCCTCTTGGCGTAGAGGATGCCCCCTTGTCCTGGATACAGTCCTGGGTATAAATAGATCTTGGGAGAGATCACTATATTGACCTTTGATCTATTTAAACATATTTATTATGTCCCCTGAAGCCGTCATTTCTCTAAACTAAATAACCCCAATCTTGCCAATCTTTCTGTGTACTGTAGTCCACCCAGTCATTTTATTATTTTTGTTGCCACCTTTGTACCTGTTCAAGCTCTACAATGTCTTTCCTGTTCACTGGTGCAAAAACCTGTCCCCAATATCCCCTGTGTGGTCTGACCAGTGACTTGTATAATGGGAGAATGATGTTCTCATCCTGTGCCTCTATGTCCTTTTTAATACACTTGGCAGCTGCTGCCTGACACTGGCTGCTACAATTAAGTTTACTGTCCACCAGGATTCCCAAGTCCTTCTCCAGTCACTTTTTCCCAACGTTTTTCCATTTAAAATATAATCATGTAATGGATTTTTCCTCCCCATGTGCAGAACCTGGCATATCTCTGTGTTAAACCTCATCTGCCCCTTCTCTGCCCAGATGACTCTGTTCTGGCCTAACTTCTCTTGATTGCAGCAACAAACCACCTTCCTACTGCTGGGTATGGAGGGGTTGGTACCTTCATTTTCTGCTTGGGTATATAGCATTCTGTATGTTAGGTTCATGGCTCCTGTGAATATCTACATCCATATTTGCTACCTATCAGCTTCACCTCTTCCGAACCGAATTGTTTCTTCCATTGAGATGGGTTTTCTTATAATCTGCCCAGAATAAGATGAGATATATGTCTGGTTTCTTCTATGGGAGGTTAGATTTGAACGCAACCTCTAAGGTTCATAAAATGACTCTGCTGACTCTGGTCTCTAAGTAAAATAAGATGACTCTGCTCACTCTGACCTCTAATCATAATAAGATGACTCTGATGACCTTGCCCTCTAATGATGAGATGACTCTGATGACCTTGCCCTCTAATAATAAGATGACTCTACTGACCCTGCCCTTTAATAAGATGACTCTGCTCACTCTGACCTCTAATCATAATAAGATGACTCTGATGACCTTGCCCTCTAATGATGAGATGACTCTGATGACCTTGCCCTCTAATAATAAGATGACTCTGATGACCTTGCCCTCTAATGATGAGATGACTCTGATGACCTTGCCCTCTAATATTGAGATGACTCTGATGACCTTGCCCTCTAATAATGAGATGACTCTGATGACCTTGCCCTCTAATGATGAGATGACTCTGATGACCTTGCCCTCTAATAATAAGATGACTCTGCTCACTCTGACCTCTAATCATAAGAAGATGACTATGATGACCTTGCCCTCTAATTATGAGATGACTCTTATGACCCTGGCCTCTAATGATGAGATGACTCTACTGACCCTGGCCTCTAATTATGAGATGAGTCTGATGAGCTTGCTCTCTAATGATGATATCACTCTGAGGACCGTGCTCTCGAATACAAAAGAGTTGACTCTGATGACCCTGCCTTCTAATGATGAGATGACTCTGATGACCCTGGCCTCTAATGA
>JAODAL010085720.1:0-10488 GCA_025379985.1 Phyllomedusa bahiana
CCCCAAATTTGCTCAAAAATTTTTTAAAAAAATGGCGGATTCATAGGTAACTTTTACACCCCCCAGGAATCAAGGAGATCATGCACCTTTTTGTTTTACACCCCGGTATTCTCCTTCACCTAGGCTGGGGGGTTTGGGATTCGTACCCCTAACATGGGACTTTCCCCTCAGCCAAACCTGACACCGTGCCCTGGATCCCCTTTGGTAACTGTGCGTCAATTTGGGGGGGAAATTTTGTTCCCTATCTATTTCTCCCCCTGGGCTTTGGGGGAGGGGGGCCTGTGGCATCTCACATTGTATCAGCACGGGATTTTTTTTCATTTTTTATCCCAACCCTTTTACTTATTACATAGTTATTTATTAGCCCTTTTATACAAACGGTATAGTACCATGTTCTGTTTTTTTTTTTTTTTTTTTTTTGGGGGGGTTACTTTTTATTTTTTTTTTCTTTTTTTAGTGAAGAGGAACTTCTTTTCTTCATTCTTATTATTAGCCAAAGTTTTGTCATTAGTGCTTTTTTGATTTCATTGCTTAGTATTTTCTTATCTGTATAATATGCCTTAATTTTTTCTTTGTGTTCGAGTATTCTCTCTAATGGGCTTATTAAATGTTTTTTTTATTATAAAAATTTTTTAAAAATTTTGTTTAAAAAGACTTCATGCTTTAGCTCGGTACAAAAACATTACATGCTGAAATAGGTACAAAGAATATACTCTATAGCAGACAAAAGACATATAATCTGCACTGTACAAAAACTATACATGCTAAACTAGTACAAAAAAACTATCATGCTTAGCTGTACAAAAGACATATACATGCTATACTATACAAAAACATAAATCTGTGTCAGTACAAAAGAATATACATCTATGCTAGTACAAAAACATATACATGCTTTAACTAGTACAAAAAACATATCCTCTTTGCCATACAAAAGACATAACATGCTAAACTATACAAAAGACTTACAGCTTAGCTAGTAAAAAGACATATACATGCTATGGGTTAAAAAACATATACATGTGTAGCTCATACAAAAGACATATCACTATAAACTCAGTACAAAAAAAATTTCATGCAAGCTCGTACAAAAACAAAAAACAAAAAAAACCCCGAACTAGTACAAAAGACAAATACACAAGCTTAAAAAAACTAGGTAACAAAACATGCATGCTGTAGCTGAAAAAAAGACATTACATGCTTAGCTGGGAAAAAACAAATACTGATGTAAAAAATCCATTTCAAAAAAAAATATACACTTACTAAAAAAACATATACTGTTGCTATACAAAAGACAAAACTCTTACTCGTACAAAAACAATACTCTGACTGGGCAAAAGAATTACAGCTGAAAAAGGTACAAAAGACCTTACATGCGTAGCTTTACAAAAAAAACATATACATCTTAGCCGGTAAAAAGAAAAAATAATGCCCTACCGTAAAACTAACTTAAAAAAAAGACAAAACATTTCTTAGCTCGGGACAAAAAAACATTTAAAACTGTAAACCCATACAAAAGAATATAAAATGCTGTTGCTCGGGAAAAAAGAAAAATCTGCGTTGCTGGGACAAAAGAATAAACAAGTGTAAATTGGGCAAAAGAAATTACAAACTGTTCTATTTCAAAAGAAAATACATTTGTAACTTTACAAAAGACATTACATGGGGTTTAAAAACAAAAATTTTTAGGTTTCAAAAGACATTACAAATGTAGCTTTTGTCAAAAAAACATAAATTCTGTACTAGTCAAAAGGGCATTTACATGCTGAGCTGGGACAAAAAAACATTACCCTCTGGAACTAGGGCAAAAGGAAAATAAACATTTTAAATAGTAAAAAAAGACATATAAAATGCTGAGCCGGGTAAAAAAAAAGACATATTAGTAGGGAAAAAATCCCAAAACCGGCACCCGGGAAAAAAGGGAACGAGGAGAATATTTTTGTTGTGATGCCAAAAACAAAAAAAAAGGTTTTAAAAATGCAAAAAGGGAAGGGCAGGAATAGGAAAAGAGGGACCCTGACGAATGTTTCGGGCGATGCAGCGCCCTTAGTCGCAGCCCTGTGTCTCCCCAAAAAATTTCATGTTTTCCCCCCTGTTTCCAAAGCCTTCCCTTCCCTTGCCCCTTTTATATTTTTCGTATGGGCACGCTACAAAAATATTCCCTCGTTCCCTTTACCCGGTGCCGGTTTGGATTTCCCTTTTACTCGGTGTTTTTTGCGCTTTGGAGCGTGGAAAAGTGCACGGGGCCTTACGAGGTTTTTTATTCATCCCCAAAATTGGTGAGCTGGTGTGAATTTTCTGCTGTTTTTACAAAAAAATTTTACATGCAGAAACTTAGGGACAAAAGACATATACATGCTGTAGCTCCATACAAAAGACATATACATTTTCTGGTTTTAAGCTTTTGAAAAAAAGACATATACATGCTTGTTTAGCCCCCGTTAAAAAAAGAAATATACATGCGGGAGCTCAGAACAAAAGAAAAAATTATTAAAAACATGCTGTAGCCTTACAAAGGAAAAAAAAAAATTTACCAAAAAACCCCCGGGAGCCTCCTTTAAAAAAAAAGTCATTTTTTTAAAAAAATGCGGTAGCAGTAAAAAAAGAAAACTTACTTGAAAGTAAGCTTTGTTTCAAAAGACAAAAGGTAAAAAAAAATGCTGTAGCTAGTTACAAAAGACCTTTTACATGCTGTAAAATAGGTACAAAATAAATATTTCATGCTGTAGCTAATACAAAGAATATACATTCGTAGGGTTAAAAAAACAAATTTTTTTTCTGTAGCTCAGAACAAAAGAACTATACATGCTGTAGCTCAGTACAAAAGACATATACATGCTGCAGCTCAGTACATAAGACATATACATGCTGCAGTCAGTACAAAAGATATATACATGCTGTAGCTAATACAAAAGAAAATATACATGCGGGAGCCAGTACAAAAAAACGTATACTACCGTAACCCCCAGGGACAAAAGCCTTTTACAAACCCTTTGCTCATACAAAAGACAAATACATGTGCACCCACAAAAAAACATTTTTTCCCCCCTGCAGAGGCAAAGCGGGGGGAGCCGGGGTGCCCCAATAAAGCTAAATTTTTTTCCCGGGCTGGTGGGGGGAGGGCACTCGTGTTTTGAGGGGAAATTTTAAACCCCTTTTCTTCCCAAAAAACTAAACTGGGGGAAGATACATTGATACGTTTTTCCTCTTCTGGCAAAAGGGAAAACCCCATTGAATAAAACATTTATGGACACACTCAATGCTAATAGTTTTGAGTTGAGGTTCACTAGTTAAAATAGTGACTCTGGAATTTCATTTCTTGACTTACAAATCAGTAAATCTGATTTGGGAAAAATTTAAAACAAAGAAAAATTCCCGGGAAAAAAACCCAGCCACTAATATCCCTTTTGGTGGGAGAATCATCACCCACCCAAACCCCCAAAAGAGGGATCCTAGAGGGCATTATCCCGAAAGGGTATGCGTAAAAAAAAAATTTTTAGCAAGAGGATTAACCCGAAGGGCGGTATTGGGGAAACCCAACCCTTTAGAGCCCTAGGGCTTCCTTTTTTTGGGAGGGGGAGGGGGTGGGGAAAGGGACCAGAAAGGGAGATAAGAATTATAGGGACATTTGATGACCAATGTCACCAAATATATGTATGATTCATATAGTGCCCCAAAGGGATACTTGTATATGTGTTTTGTAGGGGTCACATACAATAGTTTATTTTAAACTATCTGTGGATTGCATTTGCGTCTTGCTGGAGTAAATTTCTGATATATTGAGATATATTATAGAGCATGTGTGTGCTCTTGATTTTCAGAATAAGCCTGCTTGGTTTGATATAAGAAAATGGATGTATGATGTTCGCTGGCGCCCGGGGGGGGTTGGGATTGCCATCCGGGGGATTTCATTCAGTGATTCTCACTTGTAACTACGGACGCACATGTGCATTTTGTTTTTTAGATGCGCGGATGTCAATCACCAACCAGGCACAATGAGAATTTTTAGGGCGGTGATGATTGTCTCAATGTCATAATTTCCCGCGCGTGCTTGGGCGCAGTCAAATTTAATGATTATGAGGAGTAACCCTATAAAATAGCACCCAATGACTGGGATTTTTTGGGACAACATTATACACCAACGCTCATCTTAGCCCCACACTGTTCTTACAGGCCCTTTGCACCAGGCCATCTCAGCCCTGGGACTGTATCCACCCGGTTCCACAGTTTGGGTTTTTTTTTGGGGGAAAATATACCCAATTTGGTTTTGACCCCGCTTTCCCCCGAGGAAACCCCTTTTTGAAATTTATCTAATTTTTGAAAGGGATTTCAGGATTTCGGGTGTGAACCCAAAAGTTTTATTGCTTAACCCCTGTGGAACCTTTTTTGGGGGGTTTTTTTCCCCTTTTTGATAAATAAATTTTAGGGGGAAAGGGGATCTGGCCCCTTTTTTCAGGGAAATTTCCCGGGGCTTTTGTAGGGTTGGAATTTTTTTTTTTTTTCTGGCCCGGGGGGCCCCCTTTTGGGGCCCATGACTTCGGGGGCTACACCCGGTTTATAGGGGTAGATGTAAATTAGGGAGAACCGCAAAGTTTTTTGTCCTTTATTGTCCTTATTTTGGGGCTTGGATTTTGGCTGAATCAAGAATTTTGACTTTTGGGACCATTGCGTGGGGGATAAAATAGGGGAAAATAACCCTTTTCCCTAAAAACCCCTTTTCCAATTTTGTATCTGGTTCCTTTAAAATTTGAAAATTTTGGGTTTTACTTTCCTTTACTAGTTTGACCTATTTTTTCCCTTTAAAAAAACCAAATTTTGGGAAAAGGGAAAATTTTCAAAAATTTTTTAAAAAAAAGTATTTAATTAAAGGTTATATTTTAGCTGGTAGTAATATTGTATACTGTGATGCCAGTGCCTCATCATCCCAAACAGCAGATAGTGGGAACAGTGCCTCATCATCCCGAATGAAATAGGGGGGTTTGGGCCCCCTCAAAATAGCAAATTTTTGGGGTCAAAAGGGCCCCATCATCATGAATAGCAGATAGTGGGTCAGTGCGCAATCATCCCAAGTAGCAGATAGAGGGGCAAGTGTCCCATCACCGTGAATAGCAATATGGGGCTATGCAAAACCCAAAATCATGAACTAGCAAAAAAGTGGGCCAAGGGCCCATCATCCCCAAACCCCAAAATATTTGGGCCCCCCCCAAGGTGCCCTTATCATCCTGAAATTTGCAAAAATGGGGGCCCTGCTTAAAAAAACCGAAAAGCCATTGGGGGCCAGTGCCCCATAAAAAACTAATAGGGAGGGTTAAAGGGGCCAGTTCCTCAAACATCCCAAATTGGGAAAATTGGGGGCCCCTGCCCCCTTCCCTTTCAAATAGCAGATAGTGGGGCCAATGCCCCATCATCCTGAATAGCAGATAGTGGGAAACCGGTGCCCTCATCTCCCAAAAAAACCCGATAATTTGGGGGGAAAGGGCCCATCCCTTCCAAACAGCAGATAATGGAAAACCCTTTTCCCCATCATCCCCCCAAAAAGCAGATTTTTTGGGGGGGTTTCCCCATCATCCCCATTAAAGAATTTTGGGGGCCAGTGCAACATCATCCCGAATAGCAGATAGTGGGGCTAGTGCCCTATCATCCCAAATAACAGATAGTGGGGGCCAGTGCCTCCTTATCATCCCGAATAAGAGGTAGTGTGGCTAGTGCCCCATCATCTTGAATAGTTGGGAAAAAGGGAAACCGGAAAACCCCCTCATCCCAATAGAAAATTAGGGGGGAGGGGCCCCATCATAATAATAGCAAAATTAGGTTTGGGGGCCCGTGCCTCATCAAACCCGAAAAACCCCGATAGTGGGGGCCAAATGCCTCATCATCCCGGGAATAGCAGAAAATTGGGGGGGATGCCCAAAATCCCAAAGGGAATAGGGGGGGCCATTCCCCAAACTCCCGAATTTGCAGATAAGGGCCAGGTCTCATCAACCCAAAAAGCAGATAGTGGGGGCCCGTTCCCCATCCTTCCAATAGCAAAATAGGTTGGGGGCCCTGTCCCCAACATCCCGGAAAAGCAGAATAGTGGGGGCCCGTGTTTTCATCATCCCGAATAGCAGATAAATGGGGAAGGGGGCCTCAACATCCGAAATTTTTAGAAGTGGGGCCAGTTTCCCCATCAAACCTGAAAGCAGATAAATGGGGCCATGCCTCATTTATCCCGAAAAGCAAAATAGTGGGGCCAGTTGGCCCCCATCAAACCCGAATAGCAGATAGTGGGGGCCAGTGCCTCATCCAAACCGGAAAAAAGCAAAATATGGGGCCAGTGCCCCCATTTAACCCGAAAGCAGATAGTGGGGCCAGTGGGCCCCAAACACCCCGAATTAAACAGAAAATGGGGCCAGGGTTTTTGGCCCATCATCCGCAATAGCAGATAGTGGGGCCCGTGGCCCCATCACCCCCCCAAAAGCAAAAGTGGGGCCCCGTGCCTCATCATCCCGAATACAATAGGGGGGGGCCCGTTTCCTCATCATCCTGAATAGCAGATAGTGGGGCCAGTGCCTCATCATCCTGAATAGCAGATAGTGGGGCCAGTGCCTCATCATCCTGAATAGCAGATAGTGGGGCCAGTGCCTCATCATCCCGAATAGCAGATAGTGGGGCCATTTCCCACATCCCCAATAGCAATTAGTTTGGGCCAGTGCCTCATCATCCGAATAGCAGATTTGTGGGGGCCCGTTTCCTCATCATCCTGAATAGCAGATAGTGGGGGGCCCTTTCCTCATCATCCCCAATAGGGAGATGTGGGGCCCGTGTCTCAACATCCCGAATTTGCAATAAAGGGGCCCCGTGCCTCATCATCCGAATAGCAATAGTGAAGGCCCGTGCCTCAACCCCTCCTAATAGCAAAAGTGGGGGGCCCTTTCCCTCATCCCCCTGAATAGCAGATAGGGGGGCCAAATGCCCCATCATCCCAATTTGCAAATAGTGGGGGCCCGGTCCCCATCCCTCCCGAATACAGATAATGGGGCCAGTGCCCCCTTTAACCCCCAAAAGAATTTGGGGGGCCAGTGCCTCATCATCCCGAATAGCAGATAGTGGGGCCAGTGTCTCATCATCCCGAATAGCAGAAAAGTGGGGCCGTTTTTTTTAACATCCCGAATTTGGGGGGGGTATGGGGCCAGTGTTCATCATCCCCTCCCGAATAGCAGATAGTTTGGGGCCCCGTGCCTCATCCGAAAAAGGGAGATAGTGGGGCCAGTGCCCCCATCTCCGAAAGGGAAAAGTTTGGGGGCCCGTGCCTCATTTTTCCCGAATAGCAGATAGTGGGGCCCGTTTTCTCCCTCATCCCTGAAAACAGATTTGTGGGCCAGTGCCTCATCACCCCCGAATAGGGAGATAAATTGGGGGGGTGCCTCATCTTCCCGAAAAACGATAGGGGGCCTTTATAATTGCTCAAAAATCCCCTCAGAAAAAGGTTTAGTCCTGAAACCAATATCAAACTAATAGTAAAACCAAACCTGGGATCCAAAAGAATCATTTTCTAAAACCCAAACCTCTTTTTTGCCCCATTTCTTTTCTTTTATGTTTCTAAATTAAAAAAAATTAATGTTTTCTATGTGGCCCCTAAAATCTAAAGGTTTTATTGGGGGACCTGACAAAGGGTTTTTTTTTCTTTTTTCGTTGGCACAAAGTTGGGCCTCTGCGGGCATAGCAGGGGCCAAACTCTTTTCTATTTGTTCCCTTTCCTGGTTTCCCTTTGAGGTATAAGGGCTTTTTTCCGTCCTTTATAAATATATCATAGATTGACTGTTCTTTGGTTTCTTGTTTTGTTCTTATATGTCTCCTAATTTGATGAATTTTTTATGTATTTGCTTAAAAAACTTTCTCATGGGGAACTTTTAAAGGGGGTGTGTGGCCGCCCAAGGGGATCTATATAAAAATATCTGCTGTGTATATTAGTATATACATTTATTGCACATAGTAATGACTTTGTATTTTAAATTTGAGTACTGGTGCTTTTTTTTCTCTTTAGTTTATTAGAAATTGCTTCTAAGTGCACAGTAGTGTCAGTAATTTTGCTTACCTGCCGCTGAATACAGGATTTCTCACTGCTGCCCCTGGGTCATGTGACCTGCACTCTGAGTTGTTTGTGTAACCTGGATGTGAATCTCTCTATGCATTCCTATGGGAGCTTCATAGTTACATAGCTGGTACTGTTGAAAAAGACATAAGTCCATCAAGTTCAACTAAGGGGGGAGATGTGGATGAAGGGAAGGGTAAAGAAAATTTTTACGCTTTGTTCCCCCCTTCTGATGAAGAAGTCAGGTTTAATATCAGTCTCATAGGAAGGAATGCATAGGGAGACATTCTTCCTGTCAGCATCAAAAGCACAATGTCTATCAGCTGATCAGAGGGCAGGTCATGTGACCAAAGAGATACTGTTGCATCAGAGAGAAATCCTGTATTCAACTGCAGGTCATGTAAGCTAAGCTACTGGCACTACAATGTACCTAAAAGCAATTTCTAATGAACTAAAGGAAAAAAGAGAGTGGTCCTTTAAAGAGGTTTCGTCACAATGTAATGTTGACATGGGATCCTCCAAAATGGGTATTTAATCACTTTTCTAAATATATGTGATTACAAACGGTGAAGCCTTTGAGAGCTACAGCATTGCTCAGTCCCCCTTAGTTTCCTAAAAGTTTACATTAGACACGACCAGAGGAACTGACAGGAGCTGATCTGGCCGGGCTTGCGTGTTTGCACTTCTTATCTGATGACAGGGAACATGAATGAGCTTTCAAGGGGCTGTGGAGAAAGTGCAGTGTATGAGTCTGTCTGCTGTATAGAGAATCCACTGTTGTAATGTTATTATTTGAGTAAACCTTTGAGACGCTCCCTTCTTCCTCACTCTCTGCCCACCCCCTCCCTCTCATCCCTGCAGAGTTCATGACTCAGCATGTTTTGTTTATATTCTCCCCTGAGCTGATAAGGAGGTAAGGAACTCACTTCATGGCAAAACCCCTTTAAGCACTAACAGTACTGACAGCCAGCAGTCAATAAGGCGATCACCAGGACATTGAAAATGAAAAGGGGGCTCAAGGGGAAACCATAAAGGCAAAAAGTTAGTTGTTGCTTTATTGAGGAAAAGGGAACCCCAAATAAAAAAAAAATTTTGGGTGGACTCTAAAAAGCTCAGAGCCCAACTATTTTGGGGTTAAAAGATTGATTAAAAGGGGGGGGTGTGGGTTTAAATGGGGCTCCCCAGGATGTGACCCTCAGGATGCTCTTTTCATTGACAAAGACCTGGGGTATATATAATTTTGGGCCAGAGCCATGTGATGCAACAAATTTTAACACTTCTTATATTTCTTTGGGTTTTAAATATATATAATAATATATTATTAAATATAATTTATAAATATATTTATTTATATATATATATTATATTTTTAAATATAAAATTTTAAAATTTAAAACCAATAAAATAAAAGTTTAATTTTTGCATCAATGGCTCTGGCCAATCGATTAAATTTTTGGCAACTTTTTGGGGAAAAAGAAATGATTCTGAGCTAAACTCTTTAAAATATAACTTGTTAATCTACTTGCTTTGTGGTTACGCTTTGATGTTTTTAAAATTAAATTCAAAAAACTAAAATATCTGTATATAATTTATAATAAAGAAGTGAGTGTAGAAAGAATTCATGACTTGTTTCATTGGTCCTTAAAGGGGTTGTCTCACAAAACAAGTCACTTTGTAATATATGTCTATTAACAGAGTCCTACCTTTCCCAGATTTCCCTTTGTATGGCTGCAGGCTCCCAGGGCTATGCTACAGACCGCAACCCCTCCTGATGGCTACCAAACGTTGGTTTCTATGCTACAGACCTGTCAACCTCTCCGTAGGTACCAGCGTTGGTTGCTATGCTAAAACCTGTTCAATCTCTCATGATAGGTGCCAGAGGTTTTGTCCCCGGACCCGCCGCTAAAAAACCGCCGCCGATCGTAGGTCCTAACCGCTACCCAGTCGCTAAACTTCGGCTTTGCGCTTAGGGTTTGGGGCCCGGGAGCGGTGGGGGGGTCCGCCGGACCACATACAGTTAGATGCTTTTAGCGGGGCAGAGAGCTCCGCGAGTACCCCTTGGCCGCAGCAGGATGCGGTCTGTGGGGCGCCCCGGGGGCACGGGGGGTTTTTTGCGCGTCTCCGCGCCGGCGGGGCCTGGAATCACCCGCTAAGAAAAGCCGGGAGCGCGACAGCGACAGGGGGCGAGGTCATAAATGCTGTCAGGTATTTCTTTTAAAATTCGCTTTTCGCTGGGGGGTTTATCTCGTTTATGTCAGGGGGGGCTGTTATCTATTTTTAATGTGCAGGGAGGGGATTACTATGTTATATTGCAGGGGGGGGGGCTATTATCTACTGTTTAGTGCAGGGGGGGGGCTTATTAAGTTAAAATGTGCAGGGAGGGGGGTTTATCTACTTTAAATTTTTGCAGGGGG
>JAODAL010085721.1:0-10488 GCA_025379985.1 Phyllomedusa bahiana
CGTGAGAAAAAAATGACTGAAGGGACTTGGGATTTCCTAGTGGCGTAAACTTAATTGGAGCAATCGTGTCGGTAGCAGCTGCCAAAGCACACAAAAATTATGGGGTGTTTGAAAGGGGCATAGATGCCTGATGAAAACCTTCTCCCCAAATTATATCAAAAAACCCCCCCCCCTGGTCAGACCACCAGGGAAATTTTGTGTAAAATTTGTATATTTTTATTATATATATATATAATATATATATACACACAGTGAAAAATAATTTTTTGATCCTTGGGGACTTTTTTAAGTTTGTTGTGGAGAAAAAAGTATTCAATCCCCTACCAAGTTAAGATTTCGGGCTCTACAGCCCGTTTGATGCCCCTAATCAATTGCTACCTGCATAAAAGACAGCTATCTTAAATAGTCACCTTTAAAAAAAGGGGACCCCCTGCCCAATAGCAAAGTCATACTCTAACCCTCTAGAACATGGGCAAAAAAGAGCTTTTAAGGATGTCGGGACTGTTCATAGACCTGCACAAAGCGGGAATGGGCTAAAAACCTTAAGTAGATGCTGGGTGAGAAGGGGGAAAACTGAATAGTAAAAAAAGGGAAAAGAATCCCAAAAATGACTGTAAATTCGACATCAATTTGAGGCCCCATGCAAAATCTCCCTCATGGGGTATCTTTGATCATGGGGAAGGTGAGATAGCCTAAAACTACATGGGGGGAACTTGTTAATGATCTAAAGGGGCAGCTGGGCCAAGTCCTAAAAAACCACTGGTAACACATTATGGAAATTGTATTAAACCCTAAGTCCCCGCAGGGTCCTCTGTTCAGAAGGCACTTTTTGGGGCCCCATGTGAAGCTTGCCAATGAACCCTAGATGTTTCTTTGAGTGAGGGAGAAAAAGTGTGTGGTCGATGAACAAAAATGAGTCTTTTGGCATTAATCAACTCGCCCTGTTTGGAGGGGAAAAGAAATGCTGCCGTGACCTAAAGAAACATTTTCCCCGTCAAGATGAAGTAAAACATTATGTTTTTGGGAGTTTCTTGCTAAGGGCACAGGACTACTTTACCGATCAATGGGGAATGGATGGGCCATGTATCGTAAAATCCCGTTGGCAGCCCCCCTTCCCTCCGCTTTTGGGCTTAAAAAAGGGGTTTTGGTGGGGCTTCCAGCAAAAAAAATGCATACATCAAGGCAAATAAGAAGTGGCTCAAAAGAAGCACATTAAGGTATGGAGTGTCCCGTAGTTCCCGACCTTAACCCATAAAAACTTATGGCGGGGGGGGGTTTAAGCTCCGGTAAAATTTGGCCCCAACTAAATTTCGGAGAGAGATTCTCCCTAAGATGGTCTGGACTTATAGTCCAGCACCACCACAAATGTACTCCCGCAGTGCAGTCTGGCTTAGCGATGCTCCAACAGGAAAGTCTATAATAACACAAATTGATGATAAAAAAGCATTGATATAATCTTTCTCCCTGTATTTTAAATAAATGGAATAAATGAAATTGGAGGGGGTAACATAAGATGAAGGTTCATTTTTATGTAGCATTGATGTTGAGGCTCTCTACAGCTCGACTCCCTATGAGGCGGGTTTACAAGTTGTAGATTTTTTTCCCTTTAACCTAAAATACTTTTTTTTGGTCTGTTGCCTTGTACTACCCCATTTTTTTTTTTAGATATTTTACCACAGCTCAGGGGCACGCCAGGGGGTCCCGGGTTTGCCCGGCTATGCTAAATTTTCTTTGGGTGGGGGAAACCCATAGTTTTTTTTAGACAATTTTTAGGATTTTTATCAGTGCATCACCCTGTGGGGGTGGAACATTGATGATATTATCATCATTTGGTCCAGGTCTAGTGATAGTTTTGTATCGTATGTGGAGTGACCAGATCTGAACTCCATTGGTTTGGAATTCACATATGAAATTGATGCCAATAAATTGAGTTTTTTGGACCTTTTGATAGAGTAAGTGGCGCCATTCAGAAGGAATGTGCTCCGGACAACTTCTCAGCTCACCTGCCTTCTTCCTCGCCATTGATACTTTGCATATTGTTTACAATGCAGCTACCTCTCATTTACTCTCTCCCACTAGCTACAAATGTTGTTTGATAAAGGCCTGCCGGCCAAAATGTCAAGTGGACATCTGCACCCTATTTCTCTTGAATTATTCTGAATTCTGTGCAGTAATCAGATTTATTAGTCTTTAATATATTTATCTGTATGGAGCAACTTGGCATAATACTATTTTCTTTGTAAATAAATATACTTTCCTTCACAACTTTGGTGTGCCGGTGTATATCTTTACTATTCATTATCCAGGTGACACATAAAAAACATCTGATATTGCGTAAAACCAGTGAGCTGTCTCAAGACCTTTGCAACCTTATGGTATGGTATTGGTAACAGAAGAATTTCTAAATTACTGAAGGTTCCAGTGAGCACTGTTGGGGCCATAAACTGAAAGTGGAAAGAACATAATTTCACCACAAACCAACCACAACCAGGTGTTCCCCGCATGTTTTCAGACAGAGGAGTGAAAAGAATTAGCAAAAGAGTTGTCCAAAAGTCAAGGACTACCTGTGAATAGCTATAGAAAGACCTGGAAATAGCAGGTGCAATTGTTTCAAAGAAAATAAGTAATGCACTCAACCTCTATGGCCTGTATGTACGCTCACCACACAAGACTATATTGCTGAACAAAAAAGCATGATCAGGAGCGTTTAAAGTTTGTTCAACAACATTTAGGTAAGCCTGTAAAATCCTGGGAGAATAGATCTGGTCAGATGAGGCAAAATTTGAACTCTTTGGATGTCATAATACACACCATTTTTGGAGGCCTAAAGTCACTGCATGTCACCCCAAAAAAACACCATACCAACAGTGAAGTTTGGAGGTGGGAACATCTTAATGTGGGACTGTTTTTCAGCATATGGCACTGGCAAACTTCATATAATTAAAGAAAGATAAATGGACAAATGTACAGAGAAAATATTGATTAAAAATCTGCTGCCATCTATCAGGATGATGAAGATGAAACGAGGGTGGACGTTTCAGCAAGACAATGATCCCAAACACACAGCCAAGAAACTCTAAATTGGTTTTAGAGAAAAAAAAATAATTCTAAAGGGCCCAGCCTTCACCTGACCTGAGCCCAATAGAAAATCTATGGAGGGAACACGTTCGAGTTATAGAAGGACCCCATGGAACCTTGGGGGATTTGTAGAGGGTTTGCTTTAACAATGAGCCAAAATCCCCCGGGGAAAATGCTGCGATGTTTCTCCATACAGGGGGGTCTTTAAGATTCATTGCCTACAAAGGTCTTGTCCCAAATTTTAAAATCATTTCAAAACGTTTTCAATACTTTTCCCTGTGTCATTTCTCATTATTACATAAAATTTAAATTTATGGACACTATGGCTGGATTTCTTTATTGAGGGGTTGTTGCCGAATTGGTGAAATTTCAGTCAGTGCCTTTTTAGAAATAATTTACTAGAAAATTGGTGACGTGTTTAATACTTATTTCACCCACTGCATATATTGCTAAAGCACTGACCCTGATTTCCATTTTATAAATAAAGTCATTGTCATTGTTTTTTTTTTACTTTTCTGTTCTGTCAAGAAGATATTGAAAAAATATTTTTTACAAATGCTAATGGTTACCTTTAGTTTAAAAAAAGTTATTTAAATTTTGGTGTAATTTTTATTCCTCATTCTTTTTCAGTTTTCAATTACATAAGCCCCTGTTTCAAATTTTCAACTTATCATGTTATGTGGGTATGTCCCTCCCAATAAAATTAGCCAAATGTGAGTTCTGTAAATCCAGAATACTCTTACCCACACTAGCTATTATGTACTGGCACATCTTCATTCCTGTACTGACTTCTAGTCTTATATCTTGTGAGGTATTTCTTTTCTACTGTGCAAACAGACACTAATGTTAAAGAACAAGTAATTTTCCCCCTTTCCCCTATAAATTTTGTAGGTGCATTCATCTTGCTCTACATAGGTACACGCCAAAATGTTTTTTTTTCTCTTTCCTGAGTTTTTGGTTTTTCCCTTATCCCAACTTCCCCTAAAGGTTTCCCTTACCTCGCACTCGGTTGTTGTTACCTTTCCCCTCCAAGTGATACACTAATTTTGGGGTGCTAGGGGGAAGAGGCTAGAGCTGAGAAAGCCCACAACAGCCAGAGCAGTGCACTGTCAGACGTATCAGAAGCAGCAACACGCCAGCTATGTACAAGAGCTCAAAAGTGGTAAGGGCTTGTCCCCACGGCACAGTTTATTTGTCGGTTTTTCAGACGGTTTGCGGTTTTGCAAACCATCTAAAAACCGACATGCAATGCTCCCTCATAGACTTCAGTAGAAAATCCGTGCAGCAGTCCCCATTGCATGGATTTGCTGCCGGACTTTTTTACACCGCCGGCGTTCCAAAAAACTTAGGACATGTTCATTAATCTGTCTGGTTTTCAGTCGGAGCATGAACATGTGGGTGCGAAGGGATACGGCTTGAATCTGCAAACCGCGGGCAAAAGCCATTCCTCTCCGTGACAAAAAAGACCAAATACCGGTTGACAAATCAAACCGTTATTTGGTCTTTGCCATGTAAACGCACCCTAATAGCCATCATTAGGAAAAGGCCCCATGATGAATGTTCCACTAATACTTACATATTTTCAAATCAGACTATGGAAAAAGGGGACTCCCCGCCGATAAATTTTAATGGGATTCCTTTTTTCCTGGCCTTGAAAAAAGACCGAAAATTTTAAAAACCGAATCTTAGTCCATTCAGGCGCGTTCCAGGGGTTTTCCCCTTTTTGGTGTAACAGAGTGGTGGTTGGCCAGGTGAGAGGCTTTCAACATTGATCAAACATAGATATTGTTAATTTAGGGAAGGCATCATCAAAGTGTGTAGGGAATCATGCAAGTTAGGAGTGCTCATCTAAAATTGAAATAAAGCTAGAACCCCAGTGCCACCTATTGGATGAAGTTTTCCTTAAAGTCACATCTGACTCACTGACAAGCGGAAACAGTCTGAAACAGCTGCCTGTACATGGATACCTGGCTTGGCTTTACTGTGTCAAGGCTCAGTGGGTCCAATTAGACTTTAAAGTGGTGTTCTCACCGCAGACTATCTCGTAAAAGGGGCCCTGATCACACTTGTGCACAACTATACATTTTGTTCCATGGGATTTCTAAGTATAGCTGAGCAGTAAATGCATATTTTTGATGCATTGCTTCTTAACACATATTTAAAAATACAGCCGACTGGAGATTAATATCCTACATCATGACAAATCCTCCCAGCTTTCTTCAGTCATTTATGTTCCAATTTCTTAATGATACAATGTTTGAAATGTGAATGCCCTGCCACCATCTTCCTCCCTTTTGCCCTGCTGTGTGTAGAGTCAAATAGTCTCGACATATTTTGTCACTTTGCTCTGTCTTCCTCTGTCCTCATTAGCTTTCTCCACCTTTTGTTCACACTCGGTTGCAGTCATTGAATATTTAGTATAGTATATTAGTGAGTTGTGATCATTTGACCTTGGCAAATGTGTGTTCAATAAGAAGTGTGATACAAAGTGCACAGAAAAATTAAAACCAAAATAGAACCAGAAGAGAACTGCTAAGCAAACACTTTCTGTGTTGTTTGACATTCCCAGCATCAAATTCATTGCTTACACTTTTCTTGGCCACTGCAAGCGCTACATTCCTAAAAATACCCTCAAACCCTTACATTGGGTAATGAACTTCTTGTATAGTATCAACACCTTCATTTCAAAACAGACTCAACCACTTGTCCTATCCTACTCACACTTGCTAATCCTCTCTTTGTTCTTAGAAGGATCCCACCACTACATCCCTTTTTTATTGATCAGTTAGTAAAACTCCTGAAACACCTTAAACCTATCACCTTTATGTCTGCTACCCTGTTCCAATCCTTGGAACTCGCTATATTTCTCATTCTGTCTGCAACAAACTTCCTTACATTCACAACCTCTTCACTACACCTAACTTATCTTTCCTGACTCTGACGCAAAAATTAGCTGACACCCTCTGACACAACCTCCCCTGGTGTGCTCCATTTTCTCACACTACCTTCTCTGACAACAAACATGGAGATATCGGCCTTCTTCTGTCAGATCACTCTTCTTTTGACCCTCATTTTACCTCTACCTTCTCTTGCAAAGCAAATTTGTCCAAAACATCTAACCCCACACCTCCAAGTGGTCATCATCTTTTTCGACCACTTCATCACATGGCTCAGGCACAACCTCTTCATTGTTATCCCTCCTATCTTAATGGGAGACTTAAAAATTCCTATTGACACATGCCATTAAGATGCCTATTAGCTTTGATCACTTTCTTCCTCCTTTGGCCTCTCACAGTAAACCTCCACAGCTAAGTCACATGCTGGACCTTATTGGGATACCCACATATCAAGATGCAACTCCATCACTAGATTTTTTTTCTGCCTAGCAGCTATAACTGGACTGCAGAGCCCAACAGTGCAGCATAACAGCTGACTTGGCAGCTATGCTCCTCCTCTCACTCCCAGCAAAGATTTAATTAACAAACAGTAAGGAAATCCAGTGCCCCAATCCCCATTTTTCTCTGGCCTCACAGCACATTTTGCTTATAAAATAAGCAAAATAGAAACAGAAACAGAAAATACAGGTACTTGGCATTGGACACCGACTGGCTGCCAACTCATGTTGGTGAGAGGGGTATATGTTTACAAATTTTTATTGAAGGTTACTATAGGCTAGAGAGTAAAGTTTTCCAGTGCTTTAAGAGCTTTTTGGCCTATAAGGTGCCCTATGAAAGACCCCGCATTAAAATTGGCTCACAACATAATAAGCAAAAAATAGAAAGGAACAATACTTTTCTGAAAACGAACCTTAGAGACCCAAAATTAAGCTAATTCATCCCCAGACATGAATAATAATAATAATATAATAATAATAATAATAAAGACTCAGGTAGGAAATTAACTTCCTGCTGTCTTCCAATGAATTTTTTCTGAGAAATCTAAAACCAGAGTACTACAACAGTTCAACAGGGAAAAAATCCAGTTCCCTTATGACATGAAAGGTGAAATCCCTTCAAACCATGACTAGAAAGACCTTTCTTACATCTAAGGATGGATCACATAGAATTACAAATCACACAGATAAAGCAAACCAATATATCCTCTATTATGAGAATTTATATGATCTAAACCAATAACCCTCTCTTCTCCAGCCCCGTCCAGAATCTATCATTTCATTCTTACATAATATAGTGTTTCCTTCCAGCACATATCCGACTTTAAAATATTCAAAAATAAAAGACTTTAAAGGTTTTCATACACCCAGTTTAAATTAGTTCTTTGGTCCAGATATCACTATTAATAAATACTTTAAATATTTTTGTAGTCCTTCACTAGCTTACTGCAATCAACCTAGCAGGCTCAACACATGCATTTATTGATGTCTCAATACAAAGATAAGCTTTCAACATGTAGGGTCCGGTAACTGAAGAGTTTTTCCAAATATATTTCTTTAATTTTTTTTTAGCTTTTTTGAGGAGATAAGATGTACACAGGTTTCTCTATGTTACCAACCTACTCTCCGCTTCTCTCTCTGCTCTGTCTTATCTGATATCAGGGATGATGACAGGTCGGGCTGCCAGCAGCTTAAAGGGGTTGTTCGATTACTAGTTTTCAGCCCACCTCAGTGCTTCTGTCTCCACAGGATTTTTGAATTCAGGGGCGTGCTTCTTGTCTGCCCCTTCTCCTCCCCTCTCCCGGCACTTAGTTTCGTCATCACTCCTGCCTCACTAGAAGTGCTGGCTCCTGATGGCTCAGTCAGTCACACTTAGTATGAACATTGATAACATCTCTAGTCTACACAAACAGCATTAATTGCATTTGTTTTGATAAGTTTTCTGACCCATGCCTCTCTTGCTCAAAGTTTTAACTGATCTACTAACTACAGTAGATGAAACAGGAATGGTCATAAACTTCACAGTGCCCATCCTTTAGACTGAAATCTGTAGCAGCTAAACGAACAAACGCGCAGAATAGAAGAAGCCCTAATGGGGAGGGCTCTCCTCCCTGGCTGCAGCCCCTGCTATTCACCAGAGGGTTATCAGTAATAGCTGGTGCTCCTTGCTGCCAGGATTAACCCTGTGTGTGCCTGCTTTATCCACAGATACATTGCAGGCACATTGATACATTTACTGCCCCCATGATGCCCTCTCAACACATTCCACTGTGCCTGTGATGTACACTTACGTCTCCATCCTACCAGTCTCCCACTTCACTGTGTCCCTAACCTGTAGTGATAATATGCAGAAGATCAGCCTATGAGAAAGAATGGGCAGGTCAGTGACTATAGAAAACTGAGAAGGCCGATGGAACCTTATAAACAGGTATCCAGCTTACAGACCAAATCAACCCAGACATCACATTACCTCCACATGCTTGACAGATGGCATCAGGCACTCTTCCAGCACTTTTTCAGTTGTTCTGCATCTCACAAATGTTCTTCTGTGTGACCAAACCTCAAACTTCGATTCGTCTGTCCATACACTTTTTCCATCTTCCTCTGTCCAATGTCTGTGTTACTTTAGCTATATTAATTTTTCCATTTTATTAGCCAGTCTCAGATATGGCTTTTTTCTTTGCCACTCTGCCCTGAAGGCCAGCATCCTGGAGTCGCCTCTTCACTATAGACGTTGACACTGGTGTTTTGCGGGTACTATTTAATGAAGCTGCCAGTTGAGGACCTGTGAGGTGTCGATTTCTGAAACTAGAGCCTCTAATGTACTTGTCTTGTTGCTCAGTTGTGCAGCGGGACCTCCCACTTCTCTTTCTACTCTGGTTAGAGCTTGTTTGTGCTCTCCTCTGAAGGGAGTAGTACACACCGTGATAGGAAATCTTCAGTTTCTTGGCAATTTCTCGCATGGAATAGCCTTCATCTCTTAGCACAAGAATAGTCTGTCAAGTTTCACATGAAAGTTCTCTTTTTCTGGCCATTTTGAGAGTTTAATTGAACCAACAAATGTAATGCTCCAGATTCTCAACTAGCTCAAAGGAAGGTCAGTTTTATAGCTTCTCTAATCAGCAAAAATGTTTTCAGCTGTGCTAACATACTTGCACAAGGGTTTTCAAGGGTGTTCAAATATCCAATAGCTTTCTTACACAGTTAGCAGACACAATGTAACACTGGAGTGATAGTTGTTGGAAATGGGGCTCTACGCACCTACGTAGATATTGCATTAACATCCAGATGTTGACAGCTAGAATAGTCATTTACCACAATAACAATGTACAGAGAGCATTTCTGATTTATTTAATGTTAGCTTCATTGAAAAAAACTGTGCTTTTCTTTCAAAAGTAAGGACATTTCTAAGTAACCCCAAACTTTTGAATGGTAGTGTAGATGCGGCATATAGCTTTGTACAAAATGTGGTTTCTAAGATATACTTTTTTGCATCATCCCAATAATCATCAGAACTGTCAAACTAGATATTTGTTTGGCAAAGCCTTAACTTATGAGTTACTAGACATATCATGTCAATTATTATTATTATTTATTTTAGAGCAAAACTCCAAGGCACTATACAAGCAAACGAGTTCAGGTCCATAATATAAGATCAGGACAAATAAAATAATAACACTACATAATCAACTGATACAGAAGAAGAGAGTACTCTGCCCACAAGAACTAACAAGCTACCCTGGAGAAGGGGAGAGACAGACGATGAGCGACAGAGATGTTTGTATTATGGTTTAGTGGCAACAGGCAGAGGACTAGCTATAGGGGTGCAGAGGTAGCAGTCGCTACCAGGCCCAGCAGCTTGAGGGGGCCCAAATGCTCTCCTGCCACATAGGAAGACACCAGTATTATAAATAATGCAGGGTAGCTGGGGGGCCCAATTCCACTTCCTGCATTGGGGCCCAGGAGCTTCAAGTTACGCCTCTGGCAACAGGATTATTGTAAATTGTAGACTATCCTGAAGAGATGGGTTTTCAGGACACTTTCAAAAGATGTAAAAGTGGCAAGAGTCTGATGTGTTGTGGTAGTGGGTTCCAGAGTATGGGGGTTGTACAAGAGAAATCGCGGAGATAGTTGTGTGAGGAGCTGACAAAGGCAGAGAAGATGATCCTGTGAGGAACATAGACTGTGTGAGGAGAGGTATCTGGAAATTAAGACAGAGATATTTGGGGGAGACAGGTTAAAGAAAGCCTTGTATTCATAACTTGAACTGAATTTGCTGGGCAATGGGTAGCCAATGGAGGGATTAGCAGAGGGGAAAGGGAGAGGAATTCTGAGAAGAGAGGTGGATAAAATAGGAAGCAGGGTGGAGGATGGATTGGAGAGGAGCAAGAGTAGTAGATGGGACAGAAAAGAGTGTTGCAGTAATCTAGGCAGGAGATTATTAGGGCATGAACAAGCATTTTTGCAGTCAAGATTCTAGAAATAATTTTCAAGTGAAGGGGGGGGAGGGGGTTACG
>JAODAL010085722.1:0-10488 GCA_025379985.1 Phyllomedusa bahiana
ACATGGTGAGCGCTTGTTTTTCTCAAATTAATGCTCTACGCTCCCAACTGTGGTTTTTTAGCGTGACCCTTTGGCATATCATTTCCCTTTAAAATTTGTAAATATAAACGTTTTATGAGAAGAAAAAATTAAAATTGTTTTGGGTTTTGGGGTTTTGATCTTGGGGGGGCGGTAAGTCCCCAGGTAAAACCCGGCAATTCTTTTAAATATGGTTCGTTTTGTTACTTTGGGAAACAGAGAACCAGGGGTTTTTAAATACTCTGTGCTGTTTTTAGAGGGAAAGAATTGGGCGCGAAGGGGACTGAAAAACGGGTTTCGGTTTAGCGGTTTTTTAAATAAAAAAAATTTATTAGGAAGATGAAGGATGGAAACGTGGAGCGATGGGGAGAGTTTTACAAGGCACAATAACTGTACAAATGTGCGAAACAATGTAATTAAGTCTTTCCCTTAAAAAAAACATGTTTCCCTAATGTTTTAATAATTCATCCTCAAAACTCCGATTCCTAGATCCTGCTGGAAATTGCCCACGAGGGGGAGGAATGGGTTGTTTTGCAGATTCGGAATGGAGAGGCTCTTTCCTGCACTACCTCTCGGGGTCTCTGTTAAAAAGTGTTCATCTAGGTAATTTCTAAATTTCAGCGGGGGCAAAATTTACCATTAAAGGGGCCCCCCTAGCAAAAAGGAAAGGGCCACCCTTTTTTTTATAATGAAGGAAAATTTTGCAACTGTAGCAGAAGTCATCGTAATTACAGGTATAAATAATACCGCCATATATCAGAGAACTCGCTTAATAGTGTTGGATAGAAAAAAGTCTGTAACTTGTTATTCACTACGAGTTGGTTTATTCAGTTAAAATTAAATAGAGTGGCCTCTAAAATCTTCGGGACCCATAGCAACTGCAAAGGTTGCTAAATCTATATTTACTCTAATGCCCCAAGACAAATTGAAAAGTAGTAACATTTTTTACGACCAACCGGGAGAAACCCCATGTGCAGGGGGAACAGCAGCTGACGGGGGGGGGGGGGGGAGGATTTAATTTTTAAAAGGGGTTTCATGGATTTGGAGCCGATGCCCCACAAAGTGCTGGAGGAGCATGGGAGCCAACACCACCACCCCCAGGGGCCCCAAAAGTGTGGGGGGGTTTCAATAGGGCCAACACCCCCCAGCCGGGGGGACACCCCGGCGGGAGGGGTCCATGACCCAAACCCCCACCATCCAGGGGGCCCCCACCATGCTGACTGAAACCCACAGCTGTGGAGGGACCATAGAGCCAACACCACCACCCGGGGCCCCACAGCGGGATGGGGGGGCGTTTAGAGCCAAACACCATCCGGGGGGCCCCCCCAAAATCCCCAGACGGCATCCCAGTGTGGAGGGACCATAGACCCCAACCCAAACCACCCAGGGGCCCCCACAGCTTGGGAGGGTCCTTTAAAACCAAAAACCCCCCCATCCGGGGGCCCATACTTTCTGACTGCTCCCACAGGCTGGGGGCCCTTAGACCCCAACCCCACCATCCGGGGGGCCCATACTACTGACTGCTCCCCCAAGCTGCTGGAGGGTCCTAGAGCCAACACCTCCACCAAAGGGGCCCCAGTGTGGAGGGGCCATAGAGCAAAACCCCCTCCATCCAGGGGCCCCACAGCTGTGGATGGGCCTTTAAAGAGCCAACACCACCATCCGGGGGTTTTCCCACAGCTGTGGGGGGGCCCATAGAGCCAACCCCCAAATCCGGGGGCCCCACGCTGCGGGAAAGGGTCCATAGAGAAAACCCACCACCCAGGGGCCCCACAGCTGCTGGAGGGTCCATAGACCCCAAACACCCCACCCAAAAGTGGACACACAGCTGGGGGGGCCCATAGAGCCAACACCAAAAATTCGGGGCCCCCCACTTTATGACTGCCCCACGCTGTGGGGGAGCCTTTTTTTTTGGGCCCCCAACCCACCCCCCAAAGGGCCCCACCCCTGACCGCACCCACAGCTGCTGGGGGTCCATAAAGCCAACACCCCCAGCTGGGGGGCCCCACAGCTGTGGGGGGTCCTTTAGAGCCAACACCACCACCCGGGGGGAAACCCCAAAAGCGTGGGGGGACCCTTAGAGCCAACACCCCCCCAAACCGGGGGCCCTCACACATGCTAAACTGCCCCCACAGCTGCTGGAGGGACCATAGACCCAACCCCACCACCCAGGGGCCCCCAAATACGGCTGCCCCCACAGTGCGGGGGTCCATAGGCCAACACACCCCATCCAGGGGTCCCACATGCTGACTGCACCCAAAAAGTGCTGGAGGGGTCCATAGAGCCAAACCACCATCCGGGGGCCCCCATGCGCCCTGCACCAAGCTGCTGAAGGGCCATAGACCCAAACCCCCAAACCATAAAGGGGGGGCCCCACAGGGCTGCGCACCCACGCTGGGGAGGGGCCATAGAGCCAACCCAAACCCCATCCAGGGCCCCCCACAGTTTGCTGGAGGGCCCAAAAAGAGCCAAAAACCCCCACCTCCAGGGGGCCTCACGTTTGCTGGAGGGTCCTGACCCAAAAACCCCCACCACCCGGGGCCCCCAAAAACTGTGGGGGTCCATAGGCCCAAACACCACCACCCGGGCCCCCCAAAACAGCTGCTGGAGGGCCCATAGAGAAAACCCCCAAACCAGCCGGGGGACCCAGCTGCTGGGGGGCCCAAAAAAAAGGGCCAAAACACCACCTTTCCCAAAGGGGCCCCACATACTGACTGCCCCCCACAGTGCTGGAGGGTCCATAGGGGAAAACACCAAAAATCCGGGGGGTCCCACATGCTGACTCCCACCCACAGGCTGGGGGGCCATAGGCAAACCCCAAACCTTCCCAGGGGCCCCACATGCTGCTGCACCCACAGCTGCTGGGGGGGGCCAATAAAGCAACTCCACCATCCAGGGGCCCCAAAATGTTAAATGCCCCCAAAAGGTGCGGGAGGGCCCAAAGAAAAAAACCCCCACCCGAGGCCTCACAGTGCTGGGGGTCCATAGACCCAAACCCACCCCATCCAGAGGCCCCACAACTGCTGGAGAGAGCCCCATAGACCCCCAAACACTACCACCCAAGGGGCTTCCAAGTTGGGGGTCCTTAAACCCAAACCCACCACCATCGGGGCCCCCCAGAGCTGCTGGAGGGTCCATAGACCCAACCCCCAAACACCCAAAGGGCCCCAAACCCTGCTGGGGGGGCCATAGAGCCAAACCACCACCCAAGGGGCCCCATTGTGACTGCACCCACAAGCTCTGGGAGGGTCCTTTAGACCCCAACACCCCCACCCGGGGGGGAAACCCAGCTGCGGGAAAGGTCCATAGAGCCAACACCACATCCAGGGGCTCCCCAAACTGTGGGGGGTTTCCATAGACCCAAAAACCCAAACCATCCAGGGGCCCCACAGCTGCTGGAGGGGTCCTTAGGCCCAAACACCACTACCCGGGGGGCCCCACAGCGCTGGAGGGCCCCTTAAAACCCAACCCCAATCCAGGGGCCCCCCCCCCCACATGCTGATTTGCCCAAAGCTGTGGGGGGGTCCATAGACCCAAAACCCCCACAGCCAGGGGACCCACAGCTGCGGGAAAGGGTCCTTTGAGCCAACACCACCCATAAGGGGCCCCACTTTCTGACTGCACCCACAGCTGCGGGAGGGGTCCATAGACCCAACACCAAATCCGGGGGCCCCAAACATTTTGGATGCCCCCAAACAGTGCTGGAGGGTCCATAAGCTAACACCACCTCCAGGGGCCCCACTGCTGACTGCACCCACAGTGCTGGGGGGGGCCAAAAAAACCCAAAAACCACCATCCAGGGGCCCCAAATTGCTGATGCCCCCCCACAGCTGCTGGGGGGGGGGGGGGGGGGGGGGGGTTTCCAAGGGGGGGGCCCCAAACCAACCACCACCCGGGGGCCCCCCCAAACTGCGGGAAAGAGAGTCCTTTGACCCAAACACTACCATCCGGGGGCCTTCCACAGCCCCTGGGGGGGCCCCCATAGACCCAAACCCACCACCATCCGGGGGCCCCCAGAGCTGTGGAGGGCCCTTTAGAGCCAACACCACCATCCAAGGGCCCCCATATGCGGGCTGCCCCCCAAGCTGTGGAGGGTCCATAGGGGCCCACACCCCATCCAGGGGGGGGACACAGCTGCTGGGGGGTCCCATAGGGGCCAAAAAACCACACCCGGGGGCCCCCACAGCTGTTTGGTTTTGTCCATAGAGCCAAAACACCACTACCCAGGGGCCCCACAGCTGCTGGCGGGTCCATGGGGCCCCCCAAAACACCCCATCCGGGGGCCCCACATCCCGACTGCAAAACAGTTCCCTGGAGGGCCCCTGGGCCCAAACCCCAAACCCCAAGGGCCCCTCATGCTGACTGCACCCAAGCTGTGGGGGGGCCAAATAGAGCCAAAAACCCCACCCAGGGCTCCACAGCTGTGGAGGAGCCATAAAAGAAAAACACCACCATCCAGGGGTCCCAAAGCTGCTGGAGGGCCCCTTTGGGATTTCAAAAACCCCCCCATCCGGGGCCCCCAACAGCTGTTTGGAGGGTCCATGAGAAAAACACCACCATCCAGGGTCCACAGCTGCTAAAGGGGGGCCATAGAGCCAACCCACCTTTCCCGGGGCCCCCGGTTTGTGGGGGGGCCCATAGGCCAACAAACCGTTCCAGGGGCCCAACATGTGACTGAACCCCAGCTGCTGGAGGGTCCCCCAGAGTAACACCACCATCCCAAGGCCCCCCAAAAGGGCTCCATTGGGGCCCGGGGGAATTAGGGGCCGGGGCCCAGTCTTAAAAAGTCTTGGCCCTTTGGGCCAATGTGGACATGTTTTGGCCCGGTTGTGGACATGTGCATTGTCTTGTTGGAAGTTTCCACCTGGGGCATGGGAGACATCAGCATAAATGGGTTTTATGTGATGTGAAAGGGATGGATTTGGGTCCCATAATCAGGTAAAAGGGCCCCTTTTCCACTTGGTTTGAGTGGTAGAGAAGGGCCCCGGAAAACCCACCCCCCCGATTATAACTTCCCCACCACACGTAGCTTCTGTTCTTCCAGCAATGGTTGCAGGGTGTTTGTTCTCTGATGTTTCTTACTTGACATGCAGTTTAACTGTCTGATGTGTGTGGATTGTGCCAACTAGGAAATAAATTCAGGGATAAGAAAAAATTTTGGGGTTTGAAAACTGAAACCCCTTTTGTTTCAAGCTAAAAAAGCTACTTTCCCGGGGTTGTGGACGGGACAGAGGAGGTTGAGGGGGGGGGGTTGGGGAAGGCATTAAAGTGTGGAAGGGGCACAGAAGCCTGGAGGGATTCGAGGGACTGGATTGGGCAAAGGGGCTGGAGCGAGCGGAGGAGTCTGGGGCTGATAGAAAAGTTTGGAGGGGACAGTGGAGTCTGAAGGGGAAAGAAGAGTCTGGAGAGGGGGCCCGAAAGGGGGTTTTATGGACGAAAGGTCTGAAACCGGACAGGGGGTTTTTAGAAGGGTTTCAAAAAATGTATGGAGGGAAAAGAGGGGGTTGGGGGAGTGGAGTTTAGAGGGAGGGCTCCCCAGCTCCTTCCTCAAGGCCCCAGCCGGTCACGTTTTTTTGGGGGTTTTCCCTTTGCAGGTGTTTTTATTATTGTCAGTGAATTTAAAGGGAGATCCCTTTAAAACGGACCAGTTTGGGGGGGGCTTTAGGGGCCCGGAGTTGGGGACTCCAGGTTTAGAGGATACAGAACTGTCTAGAGGGAACACAGGGACATGGAATTGGCCCTTTTTTCTCCCTTTTTTCCTATGGGCAAACATGCCAAAATCTTAAAAATATTGTAATTTAATTTTATTGTTTTAAAGAAAATTTTTTAAAATTTAAAAAATTTTTTTTACATGTTCCGGTTTCTGTATTATTTAAAAAAGTTTAAAATTTTAAAGTAATAATGATATAGAAAAATGAATAGTATAGTTTAAAAAAGAAAATTTGGACACTTTGCCTAGTATAAAAATAATGTAATAAAGTATAATAGAGTATAGGATACTATTCTCTGGTTTCAAAATTTTTGTAAAAAGTGTGTAATTTGTATTTTTTAAAGCATTTTTAAAAATAATGTTAATAGAGTATAGGGGTGTCGTTCTGGTATCGTATATTGTCATAGAGTGTAATGTAGTATTTTATTATTTTTATTTAATAAGTATAATTGAGGGATAGGGGGCACTATGCTTTGGTATCATATATAGTATTAGAGTGTAATGTAGTATTTTATATCGCATAATGTAGTAGAGTATAGGATACTACACTCTGGTATCATATATTGTCATAGAGTGTAATGTAGTATTATTTTTTTTTGTATTTAAAGTAAAAAAGTTTTAAAAGAGTTTATTAAAATTTTTTTGGTGTCTAAATTTTTCATGCAGTAAATATTTAATTTTATAATGCAATGTAATGATTTATAATAGAATATAGGGTTTCCCCGCCCTGGTGGGCTTTTATTGGAAAAAGAGTGAAAAGTAGTTTTTTTTACATTTGTCCCGTATAATATAATAAGTATAATAAAATTTTAGGATGCTTTCGTTTTTGGTTTCGTTAAAATTGTAATAGAGTGTAATGTAGTATTTTATATAGTATAATGTAATAAAGTATAATAGAGTATAGGACACTACGCTTTGGTATCATATATAGTATTAGAGTGTTAAAGGTTTGTAATTTTTTTATCGCAAAAAGTGTTGAGTTTTAGGATATTACACCTTTTGGTTCAAAATATTGTCATAGAGTGTAATGTAGGAAAAATTTTAATAAAAATTTTAATTTTTGTATTTTAAAAGCTGTAAAGGTTTCTATGCTCGGGGCATAAATTGTCAAAGCAGTATAAAAATAAATATAAATTTTAAAGTAATTTACGTTTTGAAAAATTTTTTATATCACGCCCTGGTGTCTTATATTGCAGTAGAGTGTCATACAGTATTATTTTATTTAGTGTGCTGCCTTTGTGTTTGGGCTTTATATTTTGGGCTCCACTTTCAGCCAGGAGCAGCTTAGTGCTGCTGGTTGTGGAGCTGTTGCGGCGCTCCTGGCAGCGGGTGTGATGGCAGAGCCTCTGTCAGATGAGATCTCCGTACCCCAGTGTTCCTGTAGAGGAGCCAATCTGTTGTGCCTGTCAATCGGGGTTTTTTCCGGGGGCGGCCCCCCACCCAAACAAGGGCCCCCTTTATTTTTTTGCTTCTTGCTGTTTCACTGGCCCTTTTGGAACCCGGGTGTGAACTTTGCATTTGCCCCCCACGCTGCGAGCCGCCAGCCCGTGCAGTGCAATCTGGCTTTGCAGAGCGGTTGGTAGCAGCGAGCATCTGCAGCGCGGCCTCTGTAGTCGAGCAATGAGGCTTGTTTGCCTCGAGTTCTGCATCAAATGTTTGTTTTATCTATTGCCGATGTACAACAAGCAAAGTCTGAACAATAATCCCGCTGAGCGATTCAGGCGTCGCAAAAGGGCGCCGGACGTTAACATCCTCAGCGGGGAAGTTTTATTTTGGATTCAAAGGAGAAAGCAGTCTTCAATGGGAACGAAAAATAGTTCCATTATAAGCGCCTATAATGTTATTTATCAATTGATTCTCCCCGGGGAATGAGAAAAAACCAATCCCGTTTCCCAAAATGCAGAATATCTGCAGCAAAAAGGAGAGCAACCTGGACCGTGACGCTGCCTCACCACGTCCAGTGTCCTCCCACCCGGGCGGGTCCGCCACATTCTGGCTCCTTTTTGGTGCAAATTGTGAGGGTGACGACGACTTTAGGCTCGAATAATAATCCTGGGTGTTAGTGCTGCCTAAACATATACCTGTTCAGTTCGACACTAGTTCGACTGAAGTTTTGGAAAAATTCACATTCTAGAACCTCCCGAGCCGGAAGTTTTTTACCCTGCCCTAATTTAAAAAATGTCAAACCTTAGTTTTTTTTATGGTCTTAGGGCTTAAAGGGATGTTCTCACCATGATGTTCTACTGACCCTGCTCTGACACAGTCAGCGGCTGTACAACTTCAGGCTCCCACTTCTTGGTCAGGCTGTGGGAGGTTCTACAGCTTCAGGCTCCCCCTGCCTGTTCAGGCTGTGGTGTTCTTAGTTTTCAGGCTCCCACTTCTGTTCGGGCGTGAAGGGTTTATACGTTTCAGCCTGTAGGTTGTTCCACAGCTTCAAGATCCCACTTTCTGCTCAGGCTATGGGAAGTCTTTCAGCTTCAGGCTCCCATTTCATGTTCGGACTGTGGGTGGTTTCACAGCTTCATCTTCCACTTTCTGTTCAGGCTGTGGGGAGTTTTATAGCTTCAGGCTCCCATTTCCCGTTCAGGATTTGGGTGGCTCTACAGCCTCAAGTTCTCACTTTCTGTTTAGGCTGTGGGCCCCCCTATATAAAAAAGCTTATACCCCCACCCCCCCCTTATAATACCCCCTTTATGCACTTGCTCCTCCCACCTTTTAATCCCCCTTAACGTTCTGCTCCATGCCCATTAACTCCCCCTTAGACACCTGTTCCCTGCCCATATAAAAAACCCTTATAGACCTTCCCCACCATGTAAACACCCTTATACATCAGTCCCCTCCCCCATAAAACACACCTTTAAAAATCTGCTCAGCCCCACATATAAAAACCCTTTTACAGCTACTCCCCTACCCTATTCAAGCCTTAACCTCTGCCCCAATGCCCATATACCCCCCCTTTACCTTTGTTTTCCAACACACATAAAAAAACACCCTTATACCTTGCCCCCCCCTAATTTTTCAGCCAGGAGGTAGAGAGGGAGCAGTTTGCATTTCTCAAATTTGTTAACATTTCGGTGAAAAATGTTCTGTGCCTACGGGTCTCAAAGGTTTGGGAATTAAATGCATTTTTGTGCCCATGTGATCTTAGATTGTGTGCCTGCGGGTTTGTGCCCACATACAAATTATGTTGACACGGCTGTAATAACCGGAATGTATTAGGGAGGCACGATAGAAATAAATTAGGTGGGGAGGAGGGGAAAAAATGTTATGGCATGGTTCATTATTTTTTTTTAGGGGCTATCAATGACGGTAGCAGGGGTTTTGACATTTAAAAGCATGTGGTCAATATGTTATGGATGGTGGTATTATTTTGTCATTTGTGGCATTGTGATATTGTGTAGTCACTTTTTTTGAGCTATTTATGCACGTAAGGTATTTGACTTTTTTAAAAGCAGTGGGGTTTTTGAATGTGGTTATGAAAGGTGGGCTTTTGGGGATATTCATTCTGCAGTCACTTTTATTTTTAGGGGGTATTCATGAAATAAATAAGTAGATTTTAAAAGGTTTTACCACCACATGTGAAGAATAAATACAGCCATCCAAAACCAGACCACCCATCTATTAAAGTCAATTTAAAAGCTACCCGTCAGTGGTAGCTCCTACAAAGAAAAATGATGCAGAAAATCAGTACACAACCTCATATATTAAAGTCAAAGACTTTGTAATGTGAAAGTGGGGTGGTATGTGGTTATTTGGATTGTGTTTTATTCGTCACTATTTGTTGTGATTTTGTGTATTTGAGTAGTTTTCTTTGTAGGATCTTTTCACTGAAAGCAGGTATATTGATGGTTAATGCACATGTGTGGTGGACTTGGTTAGGATGGTGTTTTTTAGTTACTTATGCTGGTGTACGGAGAGGTGTCAGGGTTTTTTGGGGGGCATAATGGGGTCCCCCGACCCAGATCAGAGATTGATGGAATTTTTATCAAAGCTAGGGAGAAAATGCGCAAAAAAGTGTTTTTTTTTGGAGGGTTTAATTTATATATTTAAAAGTTTTTGTTTGTGTGAAATTGTAGGAATTACAGGTGTGAGGGGGGGGGGGGTGGGGGTTGGAGTAATAGGGACAAAGGGGGTCATTGGAATATAATTGGGGGGGGGGGCAGGAAGAAAATTACATGGGTGGAAAACTTGTCCTTATCTTAGTGCTAAAGGCACTGAAATTAGAAAAGGAAGGAATGTGGGGTTTGGTTCACGCAACCCTTTTTGCCAGGGACAAAACAAAATGCTCTTTTTAATTTTTTTTTTTAAAAGGGGGCGTTTTTAAGTTTACTCAATACAGGGTTCTGGTTACAAGAAGCTTGTGGAGGGGGGTGACGCTCTCAGGCATGAGAACTGACCATTGCAGGAGGGGTTTCGAGCGGACATCCACTGCCTCCACTGTCAACGAAGAAGAACTCAGGGGGAAGGCGGGAAAAGGGAGGGAGGAGTGATGAGGTCACCATTCCTCAGTGAGAGAAGACCGGTCTAATGGGAGGAGAGACCCACCCCTTGGGCTTGAAAATCTAAGCCAGAGAAACAGCTCAGATGCCTGCGAAAGCCTATAGTTAGAAAACCCTTTTTAAACATTGAACTTTTTTCCTTTTTTTTACTACCTTGTTTCCCCCAAAATAAAAATCCCCCCAAAAATTTAAAACCTACCCGCAAATTTTTTTTAGCTTGCTAATAACCTCCCCCAAATTAAGAATCCCCCGAAAAAAAAT
>JAODAL010085723.1:0-10487 GCA_025379985.1 Phyllomedusa bahiana
GGCACCCAGGTTTCATAGGGTTTTTTCAGAAATGTTTTTTGTGCAGAAACATACTTAAAATTTGGTGACATTGATTTTAACCTATATAAAAAGGAAGGGTGCTTCCATTTTGGGTTTCTGTCCCCCCCCCAAACCTCTCACACAGGCTGTCATAAGAAGGGCAGCTTTGCAGGTTGGGGTTTTTTTTTTTTTTCTCTCTGAATAATGGAGGTCGGTGACCCAGTGAGGGGCCTGATTGGCTCGATTGAAAAGGAAAAAAATAGGATGGGGACTGCCCGATTTGAGACCACATTGAAAGTCGTGGGCAGCTTAAACATGTTCTGATCATGATATGTGAACCGAGAGTCTCAAAGTTTTTTCATGTATGATAGATAGCATAAATGCTTCTTTAGGGATTTCGACGTAGTGTATTGCCCAATTGCCAAGGTCACCGATTAGTTGCCAGTCTACTTCACATTCCTTTTCAAACAGAAATGGTCCTCTTGAAAACTTTTTTTTTTAAAATGATCATTTCTTACTGCAATTTTTATTCTCTTTTCCCAACAGTTCATTTTGCTGGTTTGCGGTGAGGAGACTGTAAAAGACAGCAAGGTTTCATGACAAACACCGTATTCCATTTACTCACTTATCTTAAGAAGTTTTTTGCATTGTCAATGGTTTTGAGGTCATGTTGCTGTGAAAATACAGCAAAATCATGGTCCTTTGGAACAGAAATGTGACTTCTAAGTGGCATTTCTCCCTCACAATTTTTAATAGTGGCTGAGAAGTCATATTTATAAATTTTTGAGGTCATGTAGCTGTGAGATACAGCAATAATCATGGTCCTTTGTAACAGAAATGTGGCTTCTAAGTGGCATTTCTCCCTCACAATTTTTAACAGTGGCTGAGAATTCATTTTTATAATTTTTTGGGTCATGCTGCTTTGAAATGCAAAAATCCCTACAGGTCCTATTAAAAAAAAAATGTTGTTTCTAACGACATTTGTTTCTTCACAATTGACCAGAGTGGCTCAAGGGTCATGCTTTGAATTTTGGGGGCATTTTGCTGTGACCTGCAGCTAAAACTAACATGTCCAAATTCTAAAAAATGTTGATTCTAACAGACATTTGTTCTTCACATTGACCAAAGTGGCTCAAGGGTCATGCTTTGAATTTTTGGGGGCTTTTTGGCTGTGACAGGGCAGCTATACTAAAGGTCCTATTGTAAAAAAGGGTTGTTTCTAACAGACATTTTTTTTCTTCACAAGTGACCAAAGTGGCCCAAGGGTCAGCTTTGAATTTTTGGGGGCATTTTTGCTGTGACATGCAGCTATACAAACAGGTCATATTCTAAAAAATGTTGTTTCTAAACAGACATTTGTTCTTCAAAATTTGGGTCAAGAGTGGCTCAAGGGTGATGGTGCTGTCAGAAACAGGAATAGGTAGGACACTGTTAATGGACACATATTGCAAATGGACTTTTTTTTTGCAAGATCTTTAACATAGCAATCAATCCCTGTATTGAACAACCCATTTAAATAAAAATGAAAAAAAGAGAAACCAAGACATGGTGGTATTCCATCCTATTTTAAAAATGTGTTTTCTAGAATTAAGTACTAAAAATCTTGCATGTACAAAATAGCTGTTAAAAAAAATTCCTCTGAATTGTACAAGGGAGGTACAGGAAAACATGACCAGATGTAGGTTATTCAGAGGACATGGAGTATGGAGCACGGACAGAGAACAAAGTACAGAGACCATTTCCTCCAGCACGTTGAGTAAAATGAGAAAAAAGAATGCCAAGATAAAGGGCACCTGGGTGTAACAGGATTGTTAACCACCAGTATTTCCAAGTGAAGCTCAATTGGTCCACACTCATACGGAGGGGCAAGCGCTACCCCGGGATTGACTTGTACAGAGGAAGGCTGGAGTTCTCACACTTCCGCTTCCGCACTCTGCTTCAGCACGACAGTTTTCTTGCTGGGGTCATCAGAGCATTTTAACCTGCATGTTAATAGATGACGGAAAGCCAGCCTGGGCTTTCACCACACACCCACTGTAACTCCGGCCCCTGGGTCATGCTGTGGCCCAGGCCAGGTATAGTCAATGTCCAGTGAAACTAAAATGGTGGTTGAAAGACTCCTTTTTTCTGGCAATTTTTTAAATCTGGGGGGTCAAGCAGGTTTGTGGCTCATGCTGTGGCCCAGGACAGGTAAAAGTCAATGTCCAGTTTTCAACTAAAATGGTGGTTGAAAGACTCCTTTTTCCCGGCACTTTTTTAAATGTGGGGGTCATGCAGGTTTGGGGCTCATGCGTGGCCCAGGAAAAGGTATAGTCAATGTCCAGTGAAACTAAAATGGTGGATGAAAGACTCCTTTATCCGGCACTTTTTTAAAAGTGGGGGTCCCTGCAGGTTTGGGGCTCATGCTGTGGCCCAGGACAGGTATAGTCAATGTCCAGTTCAACTAAAATGGTGGTTGAAAAAACTCCTTTTTCCTGCACTTTTTTAAATGTTGGGGGCATGCAGTTTTGGGGCTCATGCTGTGCCCCAGACAGGTAAGTCAATGTCCAGTGAAAATAAAATGGTGGTTGAAAGACTCCTTTTTCCGGCACCTTTTTAAATGTGGGGGGGCCTGCAGGTTTGGGGCTCAGCTGCGTTTCCCGGACAGGGATATTCAATGTCCCCGTTTTAAGTAACATGATGGTTTCAAATCATACTAACCTTCTGGCAAATTTTTAATTTGTGGGTTTATGCAGTTTAAGGGTCAGCTGTGGTACAAGACAGGGATAGTAAATGGTGTGGGCTTTTTTTTCTGTGACTTTATAACCTAAGTGGGGTTGCCTAAGATGTAGCACGTATCCATTTTACTGTTGTGGATGTTAATTTCAGCTTCTCCAGCCTTTGTTTGGGTGTAATAATAAGGTGTTGTTTGCTCTCCCCAAGACTTTAATGGTCATCGTGCATAATCGATGCTCACTATCGAAAAACCTTATCGATAGCGGCCGACTATCGACTATCGATCGATCTCGATAGCCAACGCAATCGCTCAACACTACCGTTGAGGGAAAATGGTAAATTGGGCAAAATTTCTCCATTTTTCTTTAGGGCTGTACTCACTTTTGTTGCCAGCGGTTTAATCATTGATGGCTGTGGGTTGACTTATTTTGAGGGTTTTTGATGCTTGACAAAGGAGGTGTGACCTCCAAAACATTGCAGGTGTGTTGCAAAGTACAAGCAGCCATGTAGAATCTCAGCTAACCATCATGCTGAATATTAGGAAACACGTATAACATGCTAAAACTCAAGTAACTTATAAAAATATGGTTATGTGCAACAAGTTTTGTTTAAGTGGTGCAACATTGGTTGGAATTAAGAAGTTATGAATATATTCCTCACAAAGAATAAAAAGGCTATCAAATATTTATTGCTAAAAAACGGTATTTATGTTTTGCTTTAGTAAAATGTGGGGTGAGTGGAGACCCCTATTCCTCCATTTTGCACAGTAACCAACGAGAAAATGGTTTGGTCCAAGGTGAAAGTAGTAGTATTTTGAGAGCACACCAAATTTACACTGTTAAACAAACTGTACACAGATTACTTTACATTGTATCAAAGAGGCATATCAGTGTTGTCCCATGAAAAGATATAATATATGAACAAAAAAGTGAGGGGTGTACTTACTTTTGTGAGATACTGTTTATACACAAAGCAATGTATATACATATTTATGCACTCTTTTATTTGAAATAAAGCTCAATGATAATACAGCCCTCAGTCTATCACTATCACACTAGCCTGAGGAAGTCAGGCAGGGGTCCCTCACATTTTTTAAGTTATTGTTTTATTCTCTCCGTGGTTCTATTTAATTTATTCTCATAATAAAATATCCTAAATTGGATTTTACAAAGCTATTTAGCTTTATTTTACTTAATTGTATCGGGCACTAGCTACCAACCACTGTGTATGGTGTACCTTCTTATATGAGAAGATATACAGATATACAGATTACTTCTATATACTGATTAGCTCGGTGGAGCTTATTGTGCTGAGTCCCGACTGTGGAATCCAAGTAGCAACATAGGCTGCAGATACAAACTAAGAATTCGGATCTTCATCATTCTACTGTATCACCAAGATGGATTACCCAGCAGAGAAGATATACATATTGCATGTCCTACGGTGTGTTGTGCCACTGAAAGCGTAACCCTGCCAGGTGAGCAGCACACCTTTTTTATTTCTATATACACACAAGATCGCTACACTTGGGGTATGCTTCTGTACTTTTTGCTTTGTTTCTTCTCCACAGCACATATAAGAATTGAGCATTTGTAAGTAGTTCACACACTGTATTGTGACATAGCTTTACTGCTTATCTTTAGTATTCCTCCATTATGTTTTTTTTTTTATTTCTCTCACAACCCCTGTAAGACTTTTTATATTGCAGGATGAACAGGCTATAGTTTTCATTGATACCATTGTGGAGTACATATTACTTTTAGATTACTTCTTATTATGTTTTCCGTATGGGAGAGTGATTTTTTTTTATTTATACTGTATATACTCGAGTATAAGCCGAGTTTTTCAGCACAAAAAATGTGCTGAAAAATCCGACCTCGGCTTATACTCGAGTCACTGTCAGCGCTGCGATGGCCTGTGCGCTGGCTGGGACACTTCAATCATATGCGACTCCTCAGGGAGCGCATATAATTGAGTGCCGAGTCAGCCCACAGTGTCCCGGTGCTGCAGTGTCCTCCGGAGCGCATATCGGTGAAGAGAAATCACTGCGGAGCAGAGAGCGAGCACTCCCTGCTCTGCAGTGGAGTCCGGGCGGCCGCAAGCTCGCGGTGTCCGGAGTTTCCGGCGTGCGCGGCCTGATGACATCACCCTGCCTGTGCCGAGAAGATGGAGCGGAGCGGCCGGGAGGCGGAGCAGCAAGGGAGCAAGGTAAGTTGCATACTTGTATTTTTTTTTTAAACAACTCTGCTTAGAACTGCCTATGGGGATATAAATCTGCCTATTACCTACCTATAGGGACATAAACCTGCCTATAACCTACATATAGGGACTTAAACCTGCCTATAACTCACCTATAACCTACCTATAGGGATTTAAACCTGCCTATAACCTACCTATGGGGACATAAACCTGCCTATACCTGCCTATAGGGACATATACCTGCCTTTAACCTTCTTATGAGTACATATACCATCCGATAACCTGCCCATGGGGGACATTTACCTGCCTATACCTGCCTATGGGGGACATTAAACTGCTTATACCTGCTTATAGAGGACCTTAAACTGCCTACACCTTCCTATGGGGACATTAAACTGACAATTCATGCCTATAGAGGACATTAAATTGCCTATACCTGCCTATGGGGATATTAAACTGACTATACCTGCCTATGGGGGACATTAAACTGCCTATACCTGCCTATGGGGGACATTAAACTGCCTATACTTGCCTATGTAATTTTATTGCTATCTATTTTTATTTTTAAAATTTACCAGTAGCCGCTGCATTCTCCACCCTAGGCTTATTCTCGAGTCAATAAGCTTTCCCATTTTTTTTGTGGCAAAAGTTGGTGCTTCGGCTTATATTCGGGTCGGCTTATACTCGAGTATATACGGTACTTTATATAATGTTCACCATGCAATACAAACACACGTTAATTCCATTCTTTGGGTTAGTGTTGTTATGGTGAAACCAAATTCATATAGGGTTTTTTACATTTTGCCATTCATAAAAAATAAATACACTTAAAAAAACACAAAATCTCATTTTTTTCACAATATTCCTGGAGACATATCTTTATTTTTCATGTTGATGGAGCCAAGGTTTTTTTTTTTTTCCTTTCTCGAAATAAGTTGATATTCTCAGTTTTACTATTTTGGTTGTGCGTAGGAGAATTTGATCACTTTTATCACTTTTTATTATTTTTTTGTGAGGTAAGATAAACATTAAAGCAATTAGGAAATATATTTTTCTTTGTTTTTTTGTTTATTATTTGATGTGGTGTTCACTGTACAGATTAAATTATATGATAATTTTATAGATTGGATAGTTAAAGGACTTGTGGTACTAATAATGTGTACTTTAGTTATTTTTTTCTAAATTAAAGGAATTGGAAACACATATTTTATTTTCTATTTATTTTTTATTTTTTTCAAGGCTGGGCTTAAATAGGAAGTTCATGAGTGGAGCAACATGTGGTCCCAGGGCAAGGGTGGAAAAACAGGGAACTAACAAGGTTCAGCACTGGAGCTGTCCAAAGGATCAGATAGCTCCATGAGCAGAGCTACGGGCTGGGATGCAAGGGTCCTGAAGATCGAGTCCTGACAAGCATATTACAAGTCTCAAGTAGCTCATGCTCTCATTGGCTGGAATAGTCCAGCCTCCATATTTCTGCCCAATCACCAAACAGCTTTATTCTAAACTATGTTATTTGAATTTTACAGCCTTGTTTCTGACTGGTTACATAGACTCTCATAGAGAATAATGGCTCCACGTTGCTCAAATATCGATTGGAGGAAAAAACTAACCAATAAGAGCTTACCCTTAATTTTAAATATACGGTCTTTCCTGGTTTTTCTTATAACACATCGGGCTGAAAAGACATTTTAGAAAAAAAGACAATTCGTTACCACGAATCGCCAGGAAATTTGGCTTCATTTAGAATCAAATTTTTCCGGAATTCCAAAATGAATTCCACTTTATTACAGTGAATTCACTCATCCCTAATCACCATGTCTTACCCTACACTGTGCTCACTGTAGTCAAACAACAGTCTATGTAAAGAGCTGTGAGCAGCTACAATGTAGCTGAGAGGTTAGCACTTTTGCCTTTTATTATAGGGGTTCTAGGTTCAAATCCCTGCAGGATCCAAACATGGATTTTTTTTTCTCAATGCATACTTGAGGTTTCTTTTATTCTTTTTATTTATTTGCACCGTTTGACTAAATAGTCAAGAGGACAGGAGTAGAATGATGGCACCTGGGGTTGAACACTCACTCAGCAGTAATTCTGTGTAATTACTAACTGGGGAAGAGACTGACAGTAGCTGCTTGAAAGGAGAGGTGATGTCTGATGCATGTGTGGCCAGGACTGAGGAGCTCTCGTCACTGGTCATATCCCCTAGATCAGTGTTTCTCAACTCCAGTCATCAAAACCCACCAATGGGTCATGTTTTCAGGATCTCCCACATAACACTGCAAATAATTATATCACCTGTGCATAATGCTTCTGTGCAATACTGAAAACATGACCTGTTTGTGGGTCTTGAGGACTGGAGTTGAGAAACACTGCCCCAGAGACCAGCAATGATGAATGGTGAAAATATTTATTATTTGATTTGAAAATTTCCCACATCATTTTTATTTTGTGGTTGAACCCCTTTAACTCAAATCCAGGCCATTACATTGAGAGTCTGGCCTATACAAAACAGCAGCCCCTCCCGGTGTTGACCCTGTGCAGGTACCACCCTTTTTTAAAGATCAATAGAATGGGCAGAAATTGACTAATTCCCATAATCTCTGATGGCACTCTATTGTTTGTTTATAAGTGGTCAGCACATGGCTGCTGAAGCCAATTTATATCTTCAGTGTCACATGTTGTGCCTTTGATGTCATGGTTGCCTTCACTAATTGATCGCAGCTATCAAGTCTTGACCACTTGTAAACAAAGACCAGAAGGACCACAGGAGCTTTTCTGATCAATTAGTGGCGGATAAAATAGGTGAGTACAGGTTTTTTTTTTTATCCAGTTGCCTTCTCTTTTTAATGTTTTTTATAAATTAAACAATCCCTTTATATTTAGAAAAGCTTCTGATCAGCAAATTACAATTTAATCTATTCTACCTTTTCCCTGGAAAATAAACACAACCATTGTCTAGTAGATGAACACGAAGATGAGCCAGCTTGCAACCAGGGAGAGATGTGGATATATTAAAGCTTCAAATTCTTTATTATAGAAATGTAAAAATCATGGTAACCCACCCAACGTGTTACCAATGCATAAGAACCGCTGATGCGTTTCGGAAAAAGTCCTTACTCACAGCATGTAATAAAGAATTTGAAGTTTTAATATACTCGCAACTCTCCCTGGTTAGAAGCTAACTCATCTTTGTGTTCAACTGCGATTTATGTGAGTAATGGCTCCTCTCTGCTGTGCATCCACCAGCAGGACTTGGATCATTGGAACTTGGATGAGCTGACATATAACATTTTGCTTTGTTTGTTACATTGTCTAGTAGACACTTATCTCACATCACCTTTTAAAATAAAATGTATTTACAGCAAAGTAAAGCATAAATAGTGATTGGAGACTTTGAAAAGGCAGACATTGAGAGAATGATCATTTAACCAACAGTTGTTTAGTCATGACCAGCTCAAGAGATTTCTATTATTATTTTTTTCCTTATTCAGAGAAGCTTTATTGTAAGTTGATTACAGCAAATAGATATGAGCTGAGTAAACTATTTGATACTTACAATATAATGAAAGACCAAAGAGTATAGTTACCTTCAGAGTACAGTATAGAAGCTATATTAAACAAAATCATGGTTTGCAAATTTTACAGGATACATAAATAGCATTACAAAAAGATAATCATAAGTTACTGTATCAATCATTAGTTAATAATGGAGTTCACAAGTGGATTTAGATGCAAGAATAGAGGTGAAAGAAAACAATGAGGTGACGGAGTGTCCTTCATGGTGTGATGAAAATCTAAGGTGACTAAATAAGTAAAGAAATTATTATTTTGATGGATATTCAATAACCATTGTAATTGTTCAGTACTAATAATCTATAGATTTTATCAATGTCCATGAGTAAAATGTTTGTGCTGCTGTCCCTCAACATACAATATTATTTGGTTCCAGGGAAACCATTATATGTTTAAACTATTCTATGTAGAGAACAAATGTATATGGAAAACTTGTAACTGTTTTTGAAGTCTTAAAATGTCACACAATACAAAATGAAGATGAAAGAAAAAAAAGCAGATAACTATCACAGTTAAAGCAAGTCCTTACATATAACCATCAGAAGGAGCTGCTGAAAAATGTAATCACTTTCTATTCTATGGATAGATGCTTCTTTGAGGTATGAACTTCATATACTATGTAAGAGAAAAGAAGATAATGGGGACACTTTCACCTGATGCTGATCCTGGCACATGACAAGAGCAGTACATGACATGTAGTACTGCACTGTAATGTAGAGAGGAGCTACTAAGCCACAGGTTACTGCATGCACTTCACTAATACAGCGGTTTTACAAGTAAATGTTCAGAATAATTGGTTGGATGTTCCATCAATGATATGTGCCACAGTGTCTGTGACATTCTATGTTCAATGTGGTGTCAAGGTAGATTGTCCCAGGAAAAATCAATGTTTTTTGAAAACATTGTATCCACAGTCCATTGTAACATGAGTGACCACTGTTTGTAGGAAATCATAGGTGTACAGGATTGCAGTGTGGGCTCATAGATTTCATTATATCTCATATTTAAGATCTTTAATATGATTGGTTAAGTCTATATACTGTATGCTCTAGTTTAAAACTGAGCACCATAGTCTCATTTAAGCATCTTATATAAATAGTCTCTAAACAAAGAGTCAATATTGGCTTCTCATTTCTGTGTATGCCCAGTGTGTAAGAAAATGTATCAGACTTAAAGAACCATTGGTCACAAGAAATCAACTTTCCACACTAAGACATAAGATGATCGCCAGCTTAATTATCCAAAAAGACACACCAGTTAGGTTCTGACATGTGCTGCACAGTTGGCTAAAGTTTGTAACTTTTACATGCCTTTTCATTTGTCACAATACAAAGCACAATGTAATTTCATCCCTCATATTAGACAATGCATAGCCAGCATGACTTGTGTCTAAACTTATGTATGAAATCAGATAAGAAAGGAACAAAATGCACCAAAATATTTAATCCAGTTATTCCCAAAATTATTATAGAGGAAACTTTGAAAATGTTTACACTCTTGGGAAGTCTCCAACTCACATTAAACTTTAACCAGTTCCTGACCAGATTGTCTACAACCTTCCTGACCAGGCACATTTTTATTATTTTTTTAGTACATGCAGGTTTGAACACTATAACCCTTCCTAACTCTTGGGAATTCTACAAATTATTTTTGCCTTTTTTCCATAATACATAAAGTTTTATTTTTAGGTAATTTTTACGCTGTATTTATTTAACAGCAAAACACTAAAATATGTTTTATAATCATGTAACTTTTGCATTACAGATGTTTTTATATAGGTGATGTGAAGTTTTATGTTTCTCGGGGGCAGGGCTAAAAGTTGTGGTTTGAGGTGTTGCTTTTTTATTTTTTATTTTTCTTTACATGTGTTTATTTTAAAAAATATATATTTTTACATATTGAGCCTTCTCTCTGAAGAACCCAACTGCCACTGAAACTCCACCATCACAGCTGCAAAATTAGCATGCAGCTGAAGATTCTGGAAAGGGTTTTTAAAAAAT
>JAODAL010085724.1:0-10487 GCA_025379985.1 Phyllomedusa bahiana
TCTTGAAACCCAAAAAAGATCCATGTAAAAAATTGTTTTTTTTCTTTTCCACAGACACTAGCTACAAAACAGAGCTAACTTATCAATGGGGATATTTCATTTTTGAATTTTAAAATGTTCTGGAGACCGAATTTGCATGAATAAGGTGTGCCCTATTACCATTTGCTGCAGGGCAAGAGACAGGTCAAAGCCCCCCAATAGGGGAGAGAGATAAAGGGGGGGGAAAGAAGAGTTAAATGGGGTAAGGTTAATAAGGGGAAAAAAAAGGTATTTTTGGGTTTTGAAGGTCAAAAAGGGTGGGTTGGGGTAAAAGAAAAAAACCAGGGGTGTGTGTGACAATGGGGGTGAGGATCCACGCACCAAATTTTCGGCTTAGCTGGGGGGCCTAAGGACTACCTGCTCTTCACTAAGCTTGAAAGTGAGGATAGGCTTAGGCCATTAGGGAGTCACCAGTGCCACCCAGAACTTCCCGAACCAAAACAGCAGCCCAGCGGCCAGGACACCGGGGGTTTAACACTGAGGAAAAACAAGGCACAGTCAGCCAATCCAAGGTCAGGGCAGGCACACAGGTTCAAAAAAACATCCCAGGGCATCAAAAATGATATCTCAAGATGGGGTTTGTAAAAGTCAAAAAACATACCCCCTTTGGTGGACACTGAACCTAAGCTCAGGCAAGGGCCCCGGTGGAGGAATAATGGGGAGGGGGTAAAGGATCAAAGTGAGGTAAAAAACTGGGGTAATTGTGATAGGAGGGTGGTGAGGGGTTAGAGAGTGGTATGGGGAATAGGGGAAAAATTGGGGGGGAAAAAGAAAGTGGGGGCCGTGGGATGTCCGAAGAAATTAAAAGGGTGTGGGGATGAGTCACAAGGGTGAAGATGGGGTTGGTGTATAAAAAAGTTACAGAGGGGGGGGTTCAAGAGGGGTTTAAAAAGGGGGTGTTGGGGAGAGGGGGGGCTCGGATTCCAGGTAGCAGGGCTTGCAGCCAGACAAAATAAAAGTAGTTTTAATTTCCACACTATCCTTCATTTTTCTCACTCCCCCCCCCCCTTTTCCCATCCTGTTAGCACTTATTTCCTCCCAGTCCCCTTTTTAACTTACTTTCCCCTTTGCCCTTTCCTACCCCCACTGTCCCTTACCCTTTAAATGCTAAGCAACCCCCAAATTACCCCATTCCCCCAACCTCTCCCCCCTTACTCTTTTCGTTCCGTTACGATTTTCTTTCTTTTTTCCTCTTCTCCCCAAAATCCTTTTTTATTTTCCCCTTTCCCCCTACACACCATCTCTCTTTTATCCTTACCCAACTCACCCTTTTACTCTCCCGCCTCCAATTTCTTTTTACTTTCGACCTTAAACCCATTTTACCATACTATTTAACCTTTTTGCCGCCTTTTACCTCTCTCCCTATTGGCGCTAGTGGTTAGGGATGTTACCCTCCCCCGCTGGGGTTTTGGGTTCAATCCTATCTATACTTGCTCCTTTCTGAATTTAACAAATTAGTCTTGGCGTTTTTTCTTTTTTTTCGTTTTTTTTAAATTTGGTTTAAAATTATTTTTTTTATTCCATCTTTTAATGCATGTGATTTACAAATTTGCTAGTACAAAGGTCAAAACCCCCAAAAGAGCACATCACAAACACATCACAGACTCTTAAGCACTTGTGGGGTAATGGTTGGGTGTTTCCCCTCCCAAAGCTGGGGGTTGGGGGGAAGTCCTCTCGGTGCCATAATTTGTTAAAATTTTAAAAAAATAGTAATTGAGCCAGATGTTACTTTTTTTTCATTGTTTTTAGTTAGCTTAATTTTGTTTTCTTTACACCTCTTTAATGCATGTCCTTTTAGATTTGTAGTTAAACTTTTACAACAAATAGATCGGTATAAAAAAGTGTTTTTTTTTTTTAAGCATTCAAAAGGGACAAACAAACTGAAGTTAAAGGGATATTCCAGGGTTTCCTTTTACATTGTTTTGGTGCGCATTTGTAATGAAAAGGGGTGTCACCATTTTTCATGCCCCAATGGGGATTTGTGTTGTGATATGATACACAAGGGGGAAAAGTTCAAAACCCCCCCGACGACCAACACCACCATCTTAGCCATGGGGGCTTATGGTTGTGCTGGGGGTTTTGGTTTTAAATTTCCTTTGCAAAACAAAAAAATTTGTTAGTTTTAACAAATTGGGGAAAATTTGGGGGGGGTTTTTTTCTTTTGTTTCCCATCTTTTGTTCAGTTTATTTTTAATTTTTCTTTTTCCCTCCTCTTAATAAAGGCTGTAAAAAAAAATTTCTAGTAAATTAAAGAAGGACCATGTAAAATATTTTGTTTGTTTTTTGAAGAGACAACTAGGGATGAAACCAAGCTAAATTAGTAACAGGTAATTCCATGTTAAATTTTTTAAAATTTTTTGGGGGACCGCAATGCAAAAGCAAGGTGTAATCATTATCACGTGCTGCAATGGGGGTTTACTCTTGATCTTTATACAAAAAATTTTCACAAAACCCTCAAAAATGACCAACATGGAAAAGTAGCCTATGTCGGACAGGGGTTATGTCTTTTGGCCCCCCATTTCTTTGGGTTTGGGTTTGAGTCTTCAATTTCTTTTTGTTCGGTGTTTTGTGTTTGAGTTGTAATCTCAATAAGCACAAAACGGGGTATGCCCCCCAAAAAGAGCGATTAGGTTTAGCCGTGGTGGTGAAGTGGTTAGGCTTATCGCTCTCGATGCTTGGCATGAGAGTTCACTTCATTGTTAGGCTTAATGTTCAGTGCCTTTTAAGAAATCAGTAGGGCAGGTAATAATTACAATTTTTCCACCTTTTTTAAGTTTAGCGATTTTTCATTTTCTTTTTAATGTATGTGCTTTACAAATTGCTCATAACTTGAACCAAGAAGAGATCCAATGTAAAATATTGTTGTCTGTTTCTTTTCCAGCAGACTACTAGCTACAAAACAGAGCTAACTTATCAATGGGTATATTTCAGGTTTAGAATTCTAAAATGTTCTGGAGACCAGAATTTGTCATGAATAAGGTGTGCCACTATTACCATTTGCTGCAGGTCAAGAGACAGGTCAAAGCCCCCAATAGGGGCAGAGAGATAAGGTGGGGAAAGAAGAGTTAAATGAGTAAGGGTTAATAGAGAGAAAGAAAAGGTATTTGGAGTTCAGAAGAGTCAAAGGCTGGGTTGGGGTAAATGAAAAACCAGCGAGGGTGTGTGTGACAATGGTGGGTGAGGATCCACTGCACCATTGGCTGGACTTACGCTGGAGGGGCATGACTAAGTGACTACCTGCTCTTCACTAGAGCCTCTGAAAGTGAGGATAGGCTTAGGCCATTAGGGTAGTCACCAGGTGCCACTCCAGAACAGTTCCCGAACCAGTAAAAAGCAGACCGAGCGGCCAGAGACACCGGTGTGAAGCACTGAGCGAAAAGCAGAGGCACAGTCAGCCAATCCAAGGTCAGGGCAGGCAGCACAGGTTCAAACAACATAGCCGAGGTCAATCAAAATGATATCTCAAGATAGGGTTAGTAACAGGAGATCAAGATACATACCACCTTTGGTGGACACTAGAACCTAAGCTCAGGCAAGGCCTCGGTGGAGGAATAAGTGGAGAGGGGCTAAAGGATCAAAGTGAAGGATAAGACATGGGATATGATTGTGCATAGGAGGGTGGTGAGGGTTAGAGAGTGGATATGGGTAATAGGGAAAGATTGGGGTGGAAGAAAGGTAAAGTGGGTCAGTGGGATGTCCGATAGAAATTAAAAGGAGTGTGGTGATGAGTCACAAGGGTGATAGATGGGGTTGGTGTGATAAATAAAGTTACAGAGGGAGATGGTTCAAGTAGGGGTTAAAATGGGGATGTTGGGCAGAGGGTGGGCTCAGGATTTTCCAGTGTAGGCAGGGCTTGCAGCCAAGACAAAATAAGAAGTAGTTGTTAATGCCACACTATCCTTCATTTATCTCACTCCCCCACCCCCTCTTTTCTCATCCTGCTTAGCACTTATTTCCTCCTTTAGTCCCATTTTTAACTCTACTTTCCCTTTGCACTTACTCTACCCCATCTGTCCCTTACCTTTAACTGCTAAGAAAACCCCCTTACCCCCTTCCACCCTTTAATCCCCCACCTTATCTTTTTTTTCCCTTTTGATTTTTTTTCTTTTTACCTTTCCCCAGAAATCCTTCTTTTTTCTCCTTTCCACCTACACACCCTCCCCTTTTTATCCCTTTAAACCAACTCACCCCTTTTACCTCCTGCCCCCCAATTACTTTTTTTTTCGACCTTAACCCCTTTTACCATACTCATTTAATCTTTTTGTCCGCCTTTTCCCTCTCTTTCCCCCATTTGGCAGCTCAGTGGTTGGGATGTTACCCCCCAATGCTGGGCTGTGATTCAAATTTCCCATCTATACTTGCTCCCTTTTGAATTTTAACAAATTATCATTGAGACGTTTTTTCTTCTTTTTTGTTTTTATTCGGTTTAATTATTTTTTTTTATTCCCTCTTTTAATGCATGTGTTTTCAAAAATTTTCTAGTAAAAGGTCAAAACCCCCAAATGAGCACATCAGAGACATCACGACTTTAACACTTTGGTTAATGGTTGGGGGCTGTTACCCCCCAATGCTGGGGGGGGGGGTTTAAGTCCTTCGGTGCTCAGTAATTTGTGAATTTTAACAAAAAAGTAATTGAGCCGATGTTTATTTTTTTTTTCCCTTGATGTTTAGTTTAGGGTTAATTTTTGTTTTTATACACCCTTAATGCATGTCCTTATAGATTTGTAGTTAAAAATTTTACAACAAATAGATCGGTATAAAATTGGTTTGTTTTTAAGCATTTTAAAGGTACGAAACAAAGCTGAAGTACTAACGGTATATTCCCGGGTTACCATTTTACATTGGTTTTGGGGATCAGCATTTGTAAGAAACAAGGGTGTTTACCCTTATCGTCCCGCAATGGGGGGTTCTGTGTTGTGATTTGATCCAGGTACAGTTCAAAAACCCCCCGTACGACCAACATCCCTCTTAGCCCATGGCGGTTTTTGGTTGTGTGGGGGGTTTGGGGTTTAAATTTCCTTTGAAAAACAAAAATTGTGATTTTAACAAATTGGGAATTGGGGGCAGTTTTTTTCTTTTGTTTCCCCTCTTTTTTTCAGTTTAGTCATTTTTTTTTTACTTTTCCCTCCCTTAATGCAGTGCTGTAAAAAAATTTCTAGTAAAATTAAGAAGGATCCAAAGTTAAAAAATTTTTTGTTTGTTTTTTGAAGCAGACAATAGGTATGAAACCAAGCTAAAATTTGTAACAGGTATATTCCCGTGTTAAATTTTAAATTGTTTTGGAGCCAGCATATGCAATGAGCAAGGGGGGAATCATTACCGTGTGCAATGGGGAGTTCTACTCTGTGATCTTTATACAAAAACATGTAGCACAAAACCCTCAAAATGACAACATGCAAAAAGTTGCCTAGTCGGGACAGTGGTTATGTCTTTGGCCTCCCAATGTTTGGTTGTGGGTTTGAGTTTCAATTTGCTTTAGTTCGGGACTTTTTGTGTTTCGAGTTGTAAAACTCAATAAGCACAAAACTGGTCTAGCCCCCCAAAAAGGCAGATGAGTGTTTTTAGCCAGTGGGGTGAAATGGTTTTGGGTTTTCCTCCGATGTTGGGATGAGGTTTTACTTCATTGTTAGGCTTAAAGTTCGTGCCTTTAAGAAATCTAGGGGAGGATAAATTTCAAATTTTTTCCCCTTTTTAAATTAGGATTTTTCTTTTCTTTTTAATGATGTGCTTTACAAATTGGCTCATAAATCTTAAACCCAAAAAGAGACGAAAATTTTTTTTCCCACCTAACACAAAACAACAACACGGGTTTTATTTTTTAGGTTTGTTTAAAAGTTTTGGGAAAAATTTTGTCGTTTCCAAACCAATTTTTAGGTCAAGAACAGGGTCAAAGCCCAAAAAGGGGCAAAAGGGGATTAATGGGGGAAAAAAGAGAAATAAAAAAAGGGAAAGAGAAAGAAAAAGGTATTTTGGAGTTAGAAGAAAAAAGGTTTGGGGTTAAAAAAAAAACCAGCGAGGGTGTGTGGACATGGTGGGTAGATCCATGCACCATTGGGTGGGCTTGTGGAGGGGCATGACTAAGTGACTACCCGCTCTTACTGACCCCTGAAAGTGAGGGTAGGGTTAGGCCATTAGGGTAGTACCAGGGGCCACTCCAAACAGTTCCCCCAACCATAACAAGACCGAGGGCCGAGACCCGGGGGGAAACACTGACGAAAAGCAAGGGCCCGTCGCCCAACCCAAAGGGCAGGGGGGCAGACAGGTTCAAAAACCTAGCCCAGGGGCAACAAAATGATATCTAAAATGGGGTTTGTAACAGGAATCAAAATACCCCACCTTTGGGGACACTAGAACTAATAAAAGGGAAGGGCCCCGGGGAGGGAATAAGTGGAGAGGGGCTAAAGGATCAAAATGAAGGATAAGACATGGGGTATGTTGTGATAGGAGGGGGGGGGTTAGAGAGTGGGTATGGGTAATTTGGGAAAGATTGGGGTGGGAAAAAAGGGAAAATGGGTTTAGTGGGGTGTCCCAAAAAAATTAAAAGGAGTGTGGTGATGATCACAAGGGGTAGATGGGGGGGTGTGTAAAAAAGTTCAGAGGGAGATGGGTTAAGTAGGGGGTTAAAATGGGGGGTTGGGCGAGGGGGGCCGGTTCCCTTTTTGGCAGGGGTTGCAGCCCAAAACAAAATAAGAAGTAGTTGTTTAATCCAACTTCCTTTTTATCTCACTCCCCCACCCTCTTTTTCATCCTTTGCACTTATTTCCCCCTTTATCCCCTTTTTAACTTTTTTTTCCCCCTTTTACCCTTTCTTACCCCCTCGTCCTTCCTTTAACAAGCAACCCCCAAATTTCCCCATTCCCCCCTTAACCTCTCCCCCCCCTTATCTTTTTGTTTCCTTATGATTTTCTTTCTTTTTTCCTCTTCTCCCAGAAAATCCTTCTTTAATTTTCCTTTTCCCCCTACAACCACTCTCTTTTATCCTTTAGCCCAACTCCCCTTTCATCTCCTCCCCCAATTATTTTACTTTCGACCTAAAACCCTTTCACCATATCATTTAAAATCTTTTTTTTCGTTTTTTCCCCGCTCAGTGGTTAGGGATGTTACCTCCCAAGCTGGTTTTGGATTCATTTTATCTAAAATTTCTCCTTTTGAATTTTAACAAATTAGTCATTGAGACATTTTTTCTTCTTTTTCGTTTTTAAATTTGGTTTAATTATTTTTTTCTATTCCTCTATTTAAAGCATGTTTTTAAAATTTGCTAGTAAAAAATCAAAAACCCCCCAAAAGAGCACCACGAGCAATCACGACTTTAAGCATTGTGGTGTAATGGGTTTGGGTTTTTCCTCCCAATGCTGGGGGGGGGGGTTGAAGTCCCCTCGGGCCCCGTAAATTTGGAATTTTTCAAAATAGAATTGAAGCGATGTTACTTTTTTTTCCTTGTTGTTTAGTTAGTTAATTTTTTTTTTTATTACACCTTTTTAATGTGTCCTTATAGATTTGTATTAAACTTTTACAACAAAAAGTCGGTAAAAATAGGTTTTTTTGTTTTTAAGCATTTAAAAGGGCGAAACAAAGCTGAAGTACTAAACGGGATTTCCCGGGGTTCCTTTTTAATTGTTTTGGAGTCAGCATTTGTAAAGAACAAGGGGTTTTCCCCCTTTCTGTCCCGCAATGGGGGGTTTCTGTGTTGTGATATTGATACACGAGATACAGTTCAAAACCCCCCAGTACGACCAAAAATCACCATCTTAGCCCTGGGGGCTTATGGTTATGCTGGGGGTTTGGGTTTAAGTTTCCTTTTCAAACAAAAATTTGTGAGTTTTAACAAATGGGAATTGGGCAGTTTTTATTTTGTTTCCCCTCTTTTTGTTCATTTTCTTTTTTTATTTTTTTTTCCATCCCCTTAATGCATGTGCTTAAAAAAATTTTAGTGACTTAAAGAAAAGTCCATGTAAAAAAATTTTTGTTTGTTTTTTGAAGCAGACAACTGGTATGAAAACCAAGCTAAATTAGTTAAAAGGGTATATTCCAGGTTAGAATTTTAAATTGTTTGGGGACCCGATATGCAATGGCAAAGGTGTGACATATTATCACGTGCTGCAATGGGGGTTCTATCTGTGACTTTTTACAAAAAATTAGCACAAAACCCCCCAAAATGACCAAATGCAGAAAAGTAGCCCTTTTCGGCACGTGGTTTGTCTTTGGCCCCAAGCTTTTGGGTTTTGGGTTTGGTTTCAAATTTTCTTTATTTCGGGGACTTTTTGTGTTTTGAGTTTTAAACTCAAAAAGCACAAAAAATGGTCATGCCCCAATAGAGCAGCATGTGGTTATAGCCAAATGGTGGTGAATGGTTAGGTTATGCCTCATTTCTTGGGATGAGAGTTCACTTATTTTTGGTTAATGTTCAGTGCCTTTTAAGAAAACAGTAGGGCAGGTAATAATTACAATTTTTCCACCTTTTTTAAATTAGCGATTTTTTATTTTTTTTTTAATGTATGTGCTTTACAAATTGGGTCAAAATCTTTAACCAAAAGAATCCGAAAAAATTTTTTTTGTTTTCTTTTCCAGCAGAACTAGTAAAAACAGAGCTAACTTATCAATGGGTAATTTCAGGTTTTTGAATTCAAATGTTTGGGACCAGAATTTGTCATAATAAGGGGTCACTATTACCCTTTGCTGCAGGTCAAAGCCAAACCCCATAGGGGGCAGAGAGATAAGGTGGGGGGAAAAAAAAGGTTAAAAAGTAAGGGTTAATAAGAGAAAAAAAGGTATTTGGGGTTCAGAAAGTCAAAGGTGGGTTGGGGTAAATGAAAAAAACCCGCGAGGTGTGTGTGACAAGGGGGGGTGAGGGTCCACTGCACCCTTTTGGGACTTCGCTGGAGGGGCATGACTAAGTGACACCTGCTCTTTACTAGAGCCTCTGAAAGTGAGGTAGGGTTAGGCCATTAGGGTATCACCCGGTGCCACTCCGAACATTCCCCCAACCAGTAAAAAGCGACCCAGCGGGCCAGAGACACCCGGTGTGAAGACTGACGAAAAGCGAGCACAGTCACAATCAAGGGAGGGGGAGGCAGCACAGGTTCAAACAAAATACCGAGGGCAATCAAAATGATATCTCAAGATGGGGTTAGTAACAGGAGATCAAGATACATACCACCTTTGGTGGACACTAGAACCTAAGCTCAGGCAAGGCCTCGGTGGAGGAATAAGTGGAGAGGGGCTAAAGGATCAAAGTGAAGGATAAGACATGGGATATGATTGTGCATAGGAGGGTGGTGAGGGTTAGAGAGTGGATATGGGTAATAGGGAAAGATTGGGGTGGAGGAAAGGTAAAGTGGGTCAGTGGGATGTCCGATAGAAATTAAAAGGAGTGTGGTGATGAGTCACAAGGGTGATAGATGGGGTTGGTGTGATAAATAAAGTTACAGAGGGAGATGGTTCAAGTAGGGGTTAAAATGGGGATGTTGGGCAGAGGGTGGGCTCAGGATTCCAGTGTAGGCAGGGCTTGCAGCCAAGACAAAATAAGAAGTAGTTGTTAATGCCACACTATCCTTCATTTATCTCACTCCCCCACCCCCTCTTTTCTCATCCTGCTTAGCACTTATTTCCTCCTTTAGTCCCATTTTTAACTTTACTTTCCCCTTTGCACCTTACTCTACCCCATCTGTCCCTTACCTTTAACTGCTAAGCAACCCCAATTACCCCATTCCACCCTTAACCTCTCCCCCACCTTACTCTTTTCGTTTCCGTTACTGATTTTCTTTCTTTTTACCTCTTCTCCCCAGAAATCCTTCTTTAATTCTCCTTTCCACCTACACACCATCTCTCTTTTATCCTTTAGCCCAACTCACCCTTTCACTCTCCTGCCTCCAATTACTTTTTACTTTCGACCTTAATCCCATTTCACCATACTCATTTAACTCTTCTTTCGTCCGCCTTATACCTCTCTCCCCTATTGGCAGCTCAGTGGTTAGGGATGTTACCTCCCAATGCTGGGCTTGTGGATTCAATTCCTATCTATACTTGCTCCTTTCTGAATTTTAACAAATTAGTCATTGAGACAGTTTTTACTTCTTTTTCGTTTTTAATTCGGTTTAACTTATTTTATTTCTATTCCATCTATTTAATGCATGTGTTTTACAAATTTGCTAGTAAAAAGGTCAAAACCCCCAATATGAGCACATCACGAGCACATCACAGACTCTTAAGCACTTGTGGTGTAATGGTTGGGGCTGTTACCTCCCAATGCTGGGGGTGTGGGTTGAAGTCCTCTCGGTGCTCAGTAATTTGTGAATTTTAACAAAATAGTAATTGAGCCAGATGTTACTTTTTTTTCCATTGTATGTTTAGTGTAGCTTAATTTTTGTTTTCTATTACACCTCTTTAATGCATGTGCCTTATAGATTTGCTAGTTAAACTTTTACAACAAATAGATCGGTATAAAAAGT
>JAODAL010085725.1:0-10487 GCA_025379985.1 Phyllomedusa bahiana
CCGGAACACATACAAAAACTCAGTGTTGAGACGCAGATAGTCGTGCACCATGATTTTAAGCGGTCTCTGTGTGTTGGATGGTGCCCTGCATTGCATGCTTGGTGAGGTGGTAAAAAAGATTGCCGGGGTCCCCCATTGGGTTCGCCACCTTCCCTGCTGCTGCGTACGCCCTACTTGGCACTTATGCGTACGTCGCTGATTTGTCCACCGTGACTTTGGGGAACGTAAAGCAGACGCAACAGATGTTCCATTTGACAATCAGCAAGGTCTCCATTTCCTGCTTTTACTCCTTTTGGGTGGGGGGAAAGGAAAGTGCTATTTTGTTTCGTATCGGACCGGAGGGGGGCCACCCGTAACTGTTTTCATTTTGAGGGCCCTTTAAAAATGCAGAGCATTTGGGGGAAAAAGGAGCCCCAAAGCACTCAGGAGAGGGGAGCCTTGATTTCCTTTCCTCGGGGTCCAGGGCACTTGCAAACTGATCTTCCTCATTTCCTTCCCCCTAAAATTTCGCCCAACCTCTTTCCCAAGGGCAGGGACTCGGAAACGTCGGTCTAGGAAACCTCCTCCCCCTCCCCCGCTGCCCCCCCGGCAAGCTTCAACACGCCCTGACTTGCTGAGTATGCACCCTGAGGCGATGGCCCCCTTGCACTAGCTCGGGAACCCCAACCACGCCTAATGAAGCCCGATGAAATTGTGAAACGTGGCCTTGGGATTTGAGGGAAAAAAAAGGTCCGTGCCCGCACTGTGTCCGTCCCTCCTCCGTCCTGGCGGGCCCTGTTTTTAGAGTGCCAAACGATCGTTCCAGAACTAAGATCACAAAAGCTCATGCGAAAAAGGGCATTGTCCACACGACCATTTTGTGGCTTCTTAAAACTGGCAAGGATGGTGCAGACTCTTTCACCTCCCCCTCCGGTGGCTAAACACCCCGGGGTCCGCACCGCTGCTTGTCAGGCCATTGTCACTTCTACTGCGAAAGGGGCTTTGCGCTGCTGCCAAAAACGCTGGAGAATGGGGAGGGGGGAATTCCCACGTTTTTTGCCCGTCAACAATAGACGGTTGACGGGGAGGTGAGCTGACGCTGCAACGCACCAGGCGGGACGAAGCAGGGTGCGAAGGGGGAAAGTGCAAACTTAGACTTCGACCCCCACAGCAGTCCAACTCGGGTAGCTCTTTGAAATTTCGGGAAAGACAAGGTTAAAGACATGGCCAGGCAAGGGATGTCCCTCCAGTCTACCGCTTAAGGGCGGCCAGAATTTCCCCCTTATGACACCCCTTCCCTGGCAAAGGTTTTGGCACCCAGCCACGCTCGGTTCGTTGGGAACCCGTCCAAGCTCCTGACCTTTTGGACGGTCTCCAAGACAGTTTAATTTAAACACCCCTGGTTTTCTTGGGCACGTATCCCCCAGGGGACCTTGGGGAAAGAACCCCTGCACCACCCTGGGGTTTTTGAAGAGCGTCCCCGAGCCTGAGAGCCACCGTCCCCCCCAGGACACCACCCACTCACCCGGACTGTCACAGAGTAAGGGGCCTTTGGGGCCGTGCTTATAGCCATGTGTCGGGGGTCAGATGGATTTTCCCGGCCACAGATGAGACAACGATTAAAAATTTTAGATGACACGTGGCTGGCCAGGGCGGGGACGGTTTTTGGGCAAAAAATGCCTGCGGCATCTGGTATTGGGGGCGGGCAAGGGCCATGCGTGGGGAACCCCCACTGTGTCCCCCAAGGAAAGGCAACATTTCCAAGGGCCCAAAAAACCCTCCAGCCCTTCAGGCTTTTGGCTTTGGGAGGGTTTTTGGTTTAAATGTTTCATCTGCTCCCAACCCGGAAGACAGAAGGCGGGGCGCTAGACTGACCGTGTACGGCATGCAGGTCGTCAAACTGGCGGAATGAGAAGGGGTAAGGGGGTTTTTGGTGGTGCGGGTGGACCGGGCGACGGTGGAGGCTAAAGGGGAGGTGATCCCTAATACTCTGAGAGACTGGAGCTGGGGAACGTTTTGTGGTGGCAAGGAGGAGGCGGGACAGGGGGTGTGACAGTGGTTGGAGGCCCGGCGTCAGGCGGGCCCTTTTTTTGGAAAAGTGTGCCTCCTTTTCAACTCAGCATTTCCCCTTTTGGGTAGACTGGGTGGGGTGGGAAATTTTTTAAAGGGGAAAGGGAAATAATGGGGTGATAGGGGTTGTAAAGAAGGCCCGGGGGAGGGCCCGGCCTTTTTCCCCCCCCCCCCCTCCCCCCTTTTCCCGGGGGTTCGCGACCGCCCTCTCCCTTTTTGTGGCGGGACCCTATTGCACTACCCCATCTTTTTCCTCCTCTCCACTGATGAACCTCGCAAAGCAAATTCTGCGGAAAAGACAGGAGGATCCGCAAAGTCGTCATACACATTATCAACAAGGGGGACTTTGGGGTTTCCCGACTTTCTGCATAAAGCTGCGGCTACAAGCAAGGGGGACTGCAAGGGGTTGCTGACCGCCCGGGATTTTTTCCGATTGACCGGTTCTTTACCTCCTCTGATGGATCGTAAATGGGGCAAGCAACTAAATAATCCTCTTGACTTTTAACATCCCCTTTTGACCCCAAACCCATTTTGTCATCAAAGAGTCCAACAATGGATTTTCCCAGTGGGGGTACACGAATTTTACATTTGGGCTGCTTCAGTTGGGGGATGCGAAGAGGGGTGAAAAAGACTTTGTGGCCGGACTGGAGGGCGAGGGGGTAAGATGTAGATCAGGGTTTCATTAACCACTGAAGGGCAGATTGGTACGATGTTCTTATTAATTCACAGGGCCCTGACCCAGCGATGAAGGCCTACGGTCCCGCAACTGACATCCCTGGCATGGGTTTGCGTCAGCCTGGAAGGGCACCTTCTCCCGTACCTCTTTCCTCCCGTGCTATCCCCTCTTTTTCCGTTACCACCTATTTCCTCCATGTTAGAAAAATAAAAATTTGGAAATATGGGGAAAAGTTTTTTTGGAAAGTTCTTTTTTAAAAACGGCAAATCACAGCTATTTTAAATCCCCCTTTAAACAAAACAAAATTTTCTGGATTAAATTTAACTGCAAGGGTCTATCAACAAATCGGACTGGGCAAAGTCCAAAAAAAACGTATCTTTTTTTTTTGGGAAATAAAAGGGATTTTTTGCATTTCAATTTTTCCCGTGGTGAATATAGAATTGCTGTTTTAAAATTTACGTAGATGCTGCGCAATGAAAAATGCTGGGGGCGCAAAAGTCAAAAAAACACATAACGTTTTTGTTTTTTATTAATAAACGGGATTTTTGCCCTTTCAATTTCACCTGTGGGGAATATAAATTCTGTTTTAAGATTTTTCGTAGATGTGCGTCAATGAAAAATGCTGGTGCGCAAAATAAAAAACACGTATGTATGTTTTGGTATAAAAACGGGATTTTTTGCACCTTTCAATTCACCCCGTGGTGATATAGAATTGCGTTTAAAATTTACTAATGCTGCTTAATGAACAAATGGGGTGCGCAAAAATCAAAAAACACTAACTGTTATTTTTGGTATAATAACGATATTTTTTTTGCACCTTTCAATTCACCCTTGGTGAATTAGAATGCGTTTTAAAATTTAGTGGATGCTGCGTCAAAGAAAAAATGTGGGGGCGCAAAAGTCAAAAAACAGAACTTTAGTTTAGTACATACACGGGATTTTTTTCAAAAAAAAAACTGGCTGACTACAAGTTGCGTATTGTAATTTAACGCAAGGTGGATTACAACAGTCACAGGTGAATGGGTTTAAAATTGAAATAACACCTATCTGAAATGTATAGTAAAAAAGTGGGGTTTTGCAGCTAACAAAGAGACCCGCAGTTACTAGAAATGATGTGTATCCAATATAAGTTCAGGCTGCCCAATATCCAGGAATATTTAAATAGCAAAATGTTAATAATAAAGATATTCCACTACAATTTCTACACTATGTTTTGGTTAAATTTATCCAGTTTTATTTAAAGATAGCGCTTGTCTGTGTTCGCCCGCGCCCCCCCCCCCCCCCCCCCTCCCGACCGCCGTGAATTTAGCTAACTACATAAAATCTTCAAATCTCTAATCTAACTAAATTGGAAGGATCACAGCTAATAGTAGAGGTTTCTCTTGCAGAAATAGACTAATTTCGCTGAGCTGTTTTTGGCCACAGGCAGAGCTCGGGTCCTATCCCTGTGAGACGCGAGAGACACTGAGGCTGAAACAGGAAACGCTGTTCTATGTAAAACGAGGTCATGTGATTTTTCCAGCCAATCGCAACCATACACATCCCAGTCATGACGTCGCACACACATCTCACCCTGCTCTATTCTGTAATCTGATTTGCTGGCCGCCAAAATTACAGGAAGTGACGAAAAAGGCGCGACCCTTAATAGATGATGCTCAGATTTTAACCTTAATTATCGCATGATCTGGAAATTTCGATCACCATAAAAACCTTGCCGATTTCAACTTTGTCGATAAAAATCGCTCAACACTATTAATTACAATTTTATCTCTTGTTGTGTGGCATAGAAAACACACAATTGTAACACGCTACAAAGCTACTAGTTTGTGGTGGCCCCATTTTTTTGGGCGCAATTACATCCAGGTTTTAATTAAGCATTTTTTTCCCTGGTGTGCTGACCCCAAGAAACCGTCATTTCAACCCCCAAAAATACATACATTTTTCCTGTAGCAAATTCACAAGCGAAGGTTAATTACAATTTTATCTCTTGTTGTGTAGCGTAAAAAACGCCATTGTAACACGCTACAAAGCTAAATAGTTTTTTGGTTGCTCAATTCTTTTCGCAGTTTACATCCAGGGTTTAATTAAACGTTGTTCGCAGTTGTACTCAGTTAAAAGAAACTTTGTTTTTCACCGCCACAGAAGAAATTCTGTAGCATAATTCTCTCCGAAGGTTTTATTAAGCCTGTTTGTGCTGTTATATTCAGTAAAAATACACAGAGTTTTTAAACGGCACATACAAGTCAATTTTTCCCCTTCCATTTGTGGAGCGCAATTTATATCCAAGGGGTTTCCCAAGCTTCTAGTGGGTTTATTTGGCGTCAAATTTCAGGTGTGTAATTTATCATATACAGATATCTTCCCTCAAACAGTGTCGTACATTTTAGAACAAACAATATGTCAGACAGAGAGGTGGCATGGCTCTTCACCTCGAGTGGCAGAGGTACAAACATTCCAGGCCCAGGTTGCAGCACAGCAAGGGGACGTCGCAGCAGTGGTCACTCAGTGAGGCACAACGCCGCTGTCATCTAGCGGCCTTTTGTTGACCACAACCCAAGGGTTCTTGTTGGTTGACTGGGTCATCCACTTCCTCCCAGATGACATCTACAACCCCACCAAGAGCCCCGTGGGATCGTCAACACAACCCTTAGTTGGCAGGGCCCCGGGAGGGGGTCAGCGGCCCCGGGCCTCTCCTCAACCCGCCTCTTCCCATTCGGTTTTCCCCTCAGCCAGATATCTACTATGGGGTCTGGGCTCAGCGCCACTCTATAGCGAGGATGAACAATTTGAGGAGGGCAGTCAGCAGCAAACTTGGCAGCGAAGAAAGGGGGCCAATATCCCCTGCTTCTTGCAGTAGGCGGCAAAGTATAGATGTTGAGAGGTGGTATGGGAGGTCATGTTTGAGGGGTCAGCCTCTGCGTACCAAGCCCGTGATGAGGACAGCAGTGACGATGAAACACAAATAGATGATGATGTACCGATCGAACTTGGAGCCGGTGAGGCAAGGGCTTCATCACGTCAGGAGAAGAGGGCGTCAGCTTGCGCGTCAGGCAGCGGCGCAGCCAGCAAGTGGGTCGTGGGCCGTGAGTCCAGCAGGATAGAAAGCAGTGTGAGGTCGGGAGCCAAGGGGCCATGGGTGTAAAAAACCCGTTTTGCAGGTCCAAGAAAGTAGCGGCACAGGGGCTCAGCGGTGATAACTCCGGCGGTGTGGAGTTCTTTTCTAAGACACCGGAGGAGCCGAATATGGGTATATGTAGAATCTGTAAGCAGAAAGTGAAGCGTGGCCAGGGAGCAAACGTTGGCACCACAGCCCTGCGTCAACACATGCAGCGTCACCATCCCGGTGGGCCTGGAGAAACGTGGCTCAATGTGGTGGTCCATCCTGCCGCCGCAGCAACAGCAGCAGCAGCAGCGCCCATGGCACCATGCCATTGCAGCCAGTCAAGGCTCCACCACCTCTGCAGAAGGGAGCTGTTTCTCTTTAACATCATCTCCCGGTCCAAATGCTCCTGCTCCTCGCTACTCATGGTGCCAGCATCGTTCAGCGAGGCGATTGCAAAGAGACAACAGTATGCGTCCAACCACCAAATGGTGCAGCAGCTGACCGTGCACCTGTCCAAGTTGTTGGTACTGCAGTCCCTCCCTTTCCAAATGGGGGACTCTGCACCATTCAGAGAACTAATGGCTTGTGCCGAGCCGAGATGGAGAGTTCCAAGCCGTAATTTATTTTCCAAAAAGGCAGTACCACACTTAATAATATGTAGAACAGAAGGTGGGCCAGTCCTTAAGCTTATCGGTTTTGTTCCCAAAGGGTGCACGGCAGCGCGGACGTCTGAGCTTTTAACTACGGTCAGGGCCAGTACATGTCCTTTACGGCCCACTGGTGAATGTGCTTCATCCCAGGCACACCAACAACTTGGACAGGAAAACGCTGCTTTCCTCCTCCACGTGTCAAACTGCTGCTCCTCGCCAATGTCCGCCTCCTCCTCCTCCACCACCACCACCATCTTCAGCCTCCACAAGTACTGCTCCATCATCCCAAATGTGTAGGGCACAGCGGTGTCACGCAGTTTTTACACCTGGCTTTTCCTCGGGGAACGAATCACACAGGGAGGAACTGCTCCGCGTCATTCAGCAAGAAATCGATTGTGGCTTTCTCCGCGCCAACTGCAAATCGGAACCAAAGGTGACGACAATGGAAGGAACATGGGTTCCGCGCTGCACCGAGAGTGATGGTCCATGCACCCCGCATGGCGCACATGTTCAATCTGGTTTTAAAAGGTTCCTGAAGTCTTCCACCGATCTTCGAACATTCTGAAAATGGGCCCGGGAAAATGTGCATGCACTTTATTCCATTCAACAAAGCCAGGAACACTCTCCTCGAGTTGCAGCGGCAGAACGCCTCCCCCAACACACTCTGAAAATGCGATGTTTCCACCCGTTGGAATTCCAGCCTGCACATGTTTTGGACCGACTGTATGAACAGAGAAAGGCCATTAATGATTTTTTGATGATCCAGGGAGACAGAAGTACTCCTCTGTGTAACTTTGATGTCAGCCAGTGGCAGCTCATGTGTGACACCTGCCGTTTTGTTGAGGCCATTTGAGGAGGCGACGTTATTTGTCAGTCGCCAGGACTACGGGATGAATAACGTCATTCCACTGCTTCATGTCCTGGAACAGATGCTGAAAAATCTGTCAGAGCAGGCGACTGGAGACGTTGCGACTAGTGTTGAGCGATTTTTATCGACAAAGTTGAAATCGGCAAGGTTTTTAAAGGTGATCGAAATTTCAGATCATGCGATAATTAAGGTTAAAATCTGTGCATCATCTATTAAGATCGCGCCATTTTCGACGCTTCCTGTCATTTTGGCGGCCAGCAAATCAGATTACAGAATAGAGCAGGGTGAGATGTGTGTGCGACGTCATGACTGGGATTGTATGGTTGCGATTGGCTGGGAAAAAACACATGACATCGTTTAACATAGAACAGCCCTTCCTGTTCAGCCTTAGTGTCTCTCATGTCTCATAGGAAAAAGGAAGTGCGCTCTGCCTGTGGCCAAACAGCTCAGCAAATTAGTCTATTTCTGCACAGAGAAACCTCTACTATTAGCTGTTTATTTCCCTTCCAATTTAGTTTGATTAGAGATTTGAAGACTTATGTAGTTAGCTAGAGAATTTTAAAGCACATCTACCGCGAAAGTCACAGGGGTAGGGGGGGGGGGGGGGGGGGGGTGGGGCGGGTGGGGGCCCGAACACAATCTTAAAACAGCAATTCCTATAGTCACCACCCGGTGAATGAAAGGTTGGGAAAAAATACCGTGTATTATCCGAAAACAAAACAGATACATGTTTTTTACTTTTGCGCACCCACTTTGTTCAATTGACGCAGCATCCAACGTAAATCTTAAAAAAGCAATTCTATAGTGACCACAGGGGAATTGAAAGGTGCAAAAAATACCGTGTATTATACGAAAACATAACAGATACGAGTTTTTTTCACTTTGCGCACCCAGCTTGTTCATTGATGCAGCTTGCATGTAAATCTAAAACAGCAATTCTATAGTCACCACAGGTGAATTGAAAGGTGCAAAAAATACCGTGTATTATACGAAAACATAACAGATACGTGTTTTTTGACTTTTGCGCACCCAGCTTTGTTCATTGACACAGCTTCCACGTAAATCTTAAAACAGCAATTCTATAGTCACCACAGGTGAATTGAAAGGTGCAAAAAATACCGTGTATTATACGAAAACATAACAGATACGTGTTTTTTTGACTTTTGCGCACCCACTTTTTGTTCATTGACGCAGCTTCCACGTAAATCTTAAAACAGCAATTCTATAGTCACCACAGGTGAATTGAAAGGTGCAAAAAAATACCGTGTATTATACGAAAACATAACAGATACGTGTTTTTTTGCACTTTTGCCCAGTCCAGATTTGTTGATAGACACCTTGCAGTTAAATTTGAATCCAGCAATTTTGTTTTGATTAGAGGGATTTGAGAATAGCTGTGATTTGCCGTCTTTTAATAAGAGACTTTCCAAAACTATTCCATACCTTCTCAAATTTTTATATTTCTGAACATGGAGCGAAATGCAGGTGGTAAGCGAGCAAAGAGGGGGGTAGCACATGGAGGTAGAGGTACGAGAGAAGGTGCTCCTTCCAGTGCTGGCGACAACACGCATGCCAGCGGATCGTCAGTTGCAGGACCGTCAGGCCTGTCATCGCTGGGTCAGGGCCCTGTGAATCTAAGTAACGAACATCGTTGCCAATCTGTCCTTCAGTGGTTAATGCAACCTGCATCTAGCAGTCTTACCTCCTCGTCCTCGCAGTCACGGCCACAAATGTCGTCATCAGCATCATCAGCATCTGTCCAACATGAAGCAGCCCAAATGTCAACTCGTGTACCCACCACTGTGGATAATCCATTGTCGGAAGACCTCTTTGATGACAAAATGCGGTTGGGGTCAGAAGGCATGTTAAAAGATCAAGAGGATGATTTAGTCTGCTCTGACGCCCAGTTACTGATGCCATCAGAGGAGGTGAAGGAAGCCGGTCAATTGGCAAAAATCCCGGGCGGTCGGCAACGCCTTGCAGTGCCCCTTGCTTGTAGCCCGCAGCTTCTGGATGCAGAAAGTCAGGACGACCAAGTCACCTGTGTTGATGATGATGATGATGACAACATTGCGGATCCATCCTGGTCTTTTCCGCAGAATTTGCTTGGACGAGGAGGAAGACGATGGGGTAGTGTCAATACGGGTCCCGCCACAAAAAGGGAGAGGGCGGTCGCAGAAGTCCGCTGATATGATTCCGCCAGCCACTGTCAGCGCAAACCCCGCTCCTCGCTTATCGCCGTCAAAAAGGTCCAGGACCTCTCAAGCCTGGGCCTTCTTTGAGCAAGCCTCTGATTCACCCAGCGATGTCATATGCCGCCTTTGCCGTAAACGCATAAGTAGAGTCAAGAACCTTAAGTGGTTAACCACCACCAACATGTCTAGTCACATGCAGCGAATGCATGAGTTGAAATGGAGGGAACACTTGGCCAAAAAAGGCCAGACCGACGCCGGGCCTCCAACCACTGTCACACCCTCTGTCTCCGCCTCCTCCTCCTCCGCCACCACCAAGCATTCCTCAGCTGCCCATGTCTCTCAGAGTCATGATCAGGGATCAGCCTCCGCTTCAGCCTCCACCGTCGCCCGAGTACCACCAGCACCACCAGAGACCCATCCTACCCCGTCTCCTTCCGCCAGTTTGATGCCCTGCACGCCGTACAGCGGCCAGTCTAGCAGCCAGCCTTCTGTCTTCCAGGTTTGGGAGCAGAAGAAACACTTTAACCCAAACCATCCCAAAGCCAAAAGCCTGAATGTCGGCATTGCCAGGCTTTTGGCCTTGGAAATGTTGCCTTTCCGTCTGGTGGACACAGATGGGTTCCGCCACGTCATGGCCCTCGCCTGCCCCCAATACCAGATGCCGAGCAGGCATTTCTTTGCCAGAAAAAGCCGTCCCTGCCCTGGCCAGCCACGTGTCATCTAAAATTTCAAGTGTGTTGTCTGCATCTGTGTCCGGAAAAGTCCATCTCACCACCGACACAAGGACTAGTAAGCACGGCCAAGGCCGCTATATCTCTGTGACAGCTCACTGGGTGAGCTGGGTGGATGTCTCTGGGGTAACGGTGGCTCTCAGGCTCGGCGCACCGCTCTTCAAAACCGCAGGGATGGTGCAGGGCTCTTCCCCCAAGTCCTTGGTGCATCACTG
>JAODAL010085726.1:0-10487 GCA_025379985.1 Phyllomedusa bahiana
ATAACAAGTTAAGGACAGTTTCGGGAAGGGGGGTCTTTGACCCAGGGTTTTTTTTCTGATTGCCAGATTGGATCAGGAAGGTTTTTCCCTAAAATGAGGACAATTGGCTCTACCATTGGGGGTTTTTGCCTTCCTCGGGATCAACCCCTTAGCACAACAGGCTAACTAGATGGACGCTTGCCCTTTTTTTAGCCTTAAAAACTATGAAACAAATAAAATTTAAAAACAGAACACCCCTTTCAAAGTAGCAGCTTCAGGACCTTACCTGGAAGAGGTAATAAACCCCTTTTGGCAAAAAAGCCCCTTTAAAAAAAGCGTAATTGCCCAATCTTTTCACCCAAAGAGGGGAGATTATATAGACCCCACAACCTTGGTTTCACTATCGTTTTTAACAGCTCAAAGGGGAGTAAACACAGAGTGGAAGTCAGCCAACAAAACCCCGGGGGGCGTCCCCGGGGCGTTTCCTGTCTAGGGGCAAAACCAGCAGGCGAATGAAATGTCAGCCAGCCAAAACACATGCGGGGGCGTGTCTGGGGGCAGGGACCGTCCAGGGCGGTCTGACCACAACGAAGAAATAGAACAAGATTTACAGAAAAGCTCATATCGCTAAACCAAGTGACTGAGGAAATGGAACCCAAATTTACAAAAGGCTTATTTTTTACTGCCTCATAATCTGAGACATATCTTTGTAACAAAAAAACCCCCCTTTAAAACTCACTTTTTCTCCAAGACGTAGCAAAACGAGGAGCTAGCTCCCACATTTTCACAGGTGTGTATCCAGCTCACTGCCTGGTGTCACCCAGCTAAGTCTGTATCAAGTGTATATGGATTAACAATAAGAAATGACTTTCATGTTCCGGATTGATCTGAGAATTTCCCTTTTTTCTATGATTACTAAATGTTATTTTTTGTTAAGAATAACGAAAATATATGTAAAGTGATAAATGAAGAATAACCAAGCTACGTGGTTTACTTTATGTCTATGAATGAGCAGGTTCCATTTGTACATAGTCTTTTCAGTGGTGCTCATCTTCCAGTTACTATGCCAAGGAAAACATTGTTCTTATAGGATCTTGTCACCATCGGGGACAGCCGCAATCTGGGAACAAGAGTACATTGAGTTCTGATCTAACTCATACGGACGTTTAAACCGTTTCTTGGGCTCCACCCAGTACAGTTGTACCATTTCATCTTTCCTCCTGAGTTGTAAAAGCACTTACAACAATATTATAAAGTCTTCCAATGTTTTCCACTGGTTGGTAAACAACGCAAGCACTGCCTGACATGCATCCACATTAAGCAAACTCAAAGCCAGGTCCACCTGATGGGCTCTGGGAAATAGTACAATTTGGTGGCCTCTCCAAACACTCTATTTGTGTCATTCCTTTTTTCCAAAAACTTGGGGACATTTGACAAATTAGCCGGAATTTCCACCAAAGCCCCCTGATTCGCTCTCGGAAGCGTGCATCTTACCTGCTGCTACTTTAAATGTAAAAAGACCAAATGTGGTGGGGTGCTGAAACCCCCCTGGGGCGGGTGTACTATTCCTGCCCTTGCCCCAAAGGGGGTCCAGTATCACAGTCTTTTAAAAACAAATCAAAAAACCCTTTGCTACAGGGGCCCAAAAAATGAAAGTGAATAAATTTAAATTCCACATAAACACAATGGGAATTTAAAAACCCACAGATTTAAGAATTTGCAGAACAGATCAATTTCCACATGGAAAATTTTAGGGATGTGGGCATAGGATTTGCAAAAACCCATCCACATGGCTGGTGCTGTAACTAGCTTCGGATTTCTGTGTACAAATCTGCACAGAAATTCTGGCACCTTGATGACTACACTCGGGACAGATTTGTTATAGGAATTTTCCACCGCAAATCTGCAGGAAAATAAAAATCTGCAATAAATCATGCAGTTTTTGGTATGGATTTTACCCTACTAAAATCTGCACTACCATTTAATTTCTGTGTATAAATTTCTGTACGTAGCTGGAATTGTGAAACCCATCTCATGGTGAGACTGTTCCGAGGATTTTCCCCTGCCACATCTTCTTGGACAATACGCAGCAAACACGTCAAGTGTGAATTACCCTAACTGTGCTAACCACATTACGAAATCACAGACGTCTCGTTCAGACGTATCCCTTTAATGCGCAGTGACGGGCACTAAAATCTTTGATTTTTTTGTGCCTATCATGCTTCTACAAATAGGGGGGTGCCGATGACTTATTAGTCATCCGCGGGCCCTATGGGTTTTTAAGCCTAATAATCATGCCTAAAAAGGGGCAAAATATTTCCCGCTATTCCAACTTTACACAAATTTTCAAATAATCAAAAAAAAATTTTTAGGGCCACATTCTGAAAATGTCAGATCAAAAGCTCCTTTGTTGCCCATAGCAACCAATCAAAACACCCCTTCATTTCATATATGCCTGGGAAAATTTGAAAGAGGCACCTGATTGGTTCTATGGGCAAAAAAAGTGATTTTAGACCTAGACATTTTTCAGACATGTGGCCCTTAATTTTTTTTAAAATAACAAAAAAAAAACTCCTTTTTTATTAAGTTTATACCGTATATCCAGTAAAAGCCGCCCCATATAAGCCGAGGCACCTACTTTTTCCACAAAAAAACGGAAAACTTATTGACTCGATATAAGCCCGGGGAGAAAATGCAGCGGCTACGTAAATTCAAAAAAAAAATAATACCAAAAAAAATTTCATAGGGAGGATATGCCCCCATAGGGAGTTTTTAACAGTTTATGCCCCATAGGGGACTATAGGCAGGGTCCCGTCCCCAAGGTAGTTATAGGCAGGGGCATTCCCCCATAGGACCCATGGGGAGGCAGCCCCAAGGGAGCTATAGGCAGCATTCCCCCCTTGTTACATAGGCAGATCATTCCCCAAGGAGTTATAGGCGCATTCCCCAAGTTTTACCAGTCAAACCCCAAGGTAGTTAAAAAGGGATCATGTCCCAAAGTAGTTATAGCAAGGTTAATTTTTAAAAAAAAAAATAAATAAAACAATACAGTACTCACCCCAGTCCTCGCGCTCCCCTCCTTGCCGTCTGCCCCCCGGGCGCTCCACTTCTTCCTTTTTCCGGCGCGGGAGTGATGTCATCGGGGCCCCCACACAGGGATGACACAGCTGCCCGTCTGGGAAACCCCCGGGCGGGCCCGATTTTGGCCGCCCGGGGTCCACTGAGAGCAGGGGGCGCTCGCTTCCCCTCCCCGCATGGGATCTTTTCCTGTATGTGTTTCGGAGGAGTCGCAAAATGGGGAAAGATCGCCGACACCCCGGGGGGGGGGGGGGCCACGCAATCAGCTAAGGCTCCCCCAAAAGGGGCCGCATATACGAAGTGTCCCGCTGGGGCCCAGGCCATCGCAGCGCCCGGGGCCGACAGTACTCGAGTAAAGCCAGGCGATTTTCCAACCCTTTTTTTTGTCTGAAAAACTCGGCTTATATACTGATTTAAAATTTTTTTGGGGATTAAAAAAACCCATATAGGGCACCACGAATGTAATGATCCATAAATAAAATTTAAACCTTATTCCCACAGTTTTGGGCTTTTTTTTATGCATAATAGAAAACATTTTTTACAAATTTTTTAGTAAACTATATGTACCCAAGAATGGTATCAATAAAATTAAAAAATAAGCAATAAATTAGGCTAAAAAAATGGAAAAGAAAAAAAAATAATGGACGATTCTAATACGCAACTTTTAGACATGTAAACTTAGACACACATGTACAATATACACATTGTCATTTGTTAAAAATCGTGCATTTTGGGGAACTCTCTAGTCTAACTTTCCACCTTGGCTCACTAGCAAAATTTGGGTGCATTTTGTGGCGCATGGGACACAATGAAACTCACGGGGGGGTTTTTTGGGGGTTTTTGGGGGTGAAAGTTTTAAAAGCAAAACCAAAAAAATTGGTAAGGCGTCAACAAAAATTTGGGTGCAATTTCCAAAATTGCCCCACTCATGATAAAGTGTCCAAAAGACCTCAAAAAAATGACACAAAAAGTTTTTTCCTGAAGCTAAGTCGAGTAAACAAGGCTTTCTGAAATACAGCAAAGTCAGGACAAAAAAAAACCCACCCCCAAATTTGACAACAATAATTTTACTGAACTCTTCAGAAAAATGGCAACAGTTCCCCAAACACCCTTAAAAGTTTTGATTGGACCCTTACGGGCCCTGACCGCCGGGGATTTTTCTCATTGTATATAAGTTTACCTACCAACGGGTGTGGAAAGGCTGAACACCCTCTAACTTTTAATACCATACAAAGACAGGAACAATCGGGTTTTTTGGGCCCTTCAAGGGGACCTCGCCGTGCGCACAGCACGTAAAAACTTAACAGCTGATCCCCTCCCCCCCGAAAAAAAAGATATGATACAGATCCTCTCACATCCTCGCCCCATCCAATGTCCAAATCAGGGGGCGTACTTGGGTAAACACTTATGGCCTAAAACAAAACCTGCCCTAACTAGGCTAACTACAGACCTGCACACAGTCCTAGGTTCATTAGCGTGCATGCATTTGTCCCGGGGGTACCTTGCGGTGGCCGGTAGTTACCGCTCTGAGGTGAAGATTCTCTCTGTTGGAGACGATATCACTAATGCAGTTGCTCCTCTCAGTCTCTGCAGAGTGTTCTTCCCTTCACGGGGCTTTCTTTGCCAACAACATCGATGTAGACAGCCACAGTTCTTTTTCTCTCTGTGGGGCAGCTCACAGTTCAGGGCCTCACATATTAAGAAAAGCTGAGTCAATCCTTGTCCAGCGTCTGTCCTCTTCTATTCTCTCCCCTAAGATGGCTGCTGCCTCATGTCAGTTATCACAAGTTTCTAATTTGCACACACCAGAAACCGGAAACGGTGGCATCTTGTGGCCAAACAGCAGAATGCAACAGAATACAGTTATGTCACACACATGATTTTACTGAGTGACCACGATGAGTCTGGTCCACTATCCCACAAAGCGTGTTTTAATTGTGCAAAAATACTAAAATGTAAATGAGAACTACAGTTATTTGGTAGCTCCATATCTGTACTACCCTGTAGAATAACATTATTTTCTCATTCATCTGGAAAAAAACATGATAAAACAATGGCAAAAAAAATAATAATAATAATAATAAAAACAATAATAATGCTATCAAAAACTCAACTTGTACTGCAAAAATCAAACCATCACATAGCTACGCACCTGAGCAGACTGGTGGGCTATACACAGAATTGTGTTAGACAAACCTACTTGTTATGAGTGGGAACCAAGTTGTGTTATTTGGAGTATGTTCACACTAAGCAGGTACATTAAGGATTTTCCACAGGAGCTGTGCACGTGAAAAATCTGCAGCAATGTTTTGTGTTTTGCAGCAATCTAAACCAAGAAAGCTATAGTATAATTAGGCCTATAAACCAGCCATATGCTATTCAAACTAGACAAAAGATCCAATAACATAAAAAAAAATATATATTCTTTATTAGATGATTAATTAAAAATCCATACATCAATAAAACTGGATAAAAAGCACCATCCATAATAAGAGGGTTATCACACCACTATAGAGACATATATTAAATAATAAAATATGTACCACTAATTATTACTATATATTTAATTATCCATCACACCCATTAAAAAGTAACAATAAAAATAAGAAAGTTATAGAAAATTACAGAGCAATAGAATTATTCATATATTATAGATACTAAATCACATATAAGGTGCAAATGCAAGTGCCTGAGAATTAAATACAATGGTGGTCAGGTTTGCAAAAAGCAAAATAATAATGGCAGACAGTGTTATAGTGTTATATACAATGATACAATGCCAAGGTTAAGTAGAAGGAAAGAGAATATCCAAATATGCCAAGGGTATATATAAACAATATGTCGGTCGAACAGTTAGTTTACCTATAGAGATGTAATGGCCCCGTTCCCCATTTTTTATCCAGTTTTATTGATTGTTGTTTGGATTTTTAATAATCATCTAAAATGATTGAGAATATATATTATTCTATATATTATTGGTTATATTATTTTGACTAGCGCTTTGCAGTAGCAGCAAAATAAATTAGATTTTAGGCAATCTCATTCAAATGCTGTAAACACATTCTACCCGAGATCCACTAATAAATTGACCTGTGGTGCTGATTTTAAGTTCGAGGCATGTCAGTTTATGTTACAGAAACATCACAGATTTATTGTGGATTTTCTCTGTTGAGTTTAATGGGGAAAACAAGTGTTACAGATTTTACTGCAGATTATCCATGCGTCCAGAGCAAAATCCTCAAATACAGGAAAAGGTGAGAATAGTGTTTTTTTCTATAATGTACGCTGTTATGTATGCAGGAAAATATGCAAAAAATTTTTATGATTTAGTGTAGATTTGCTGTTGTAAACTACGCTGGTGACTACAGTGGAATTGCTGTGGTAACTGTCTGCAATAATTCCACAGAGTTATTATTTGTAACCTGCAAGTTATTGTTGTGAAGTTAGTGATAAATTGCAGCTAAAGTGAAATTCCTGTGCCTTCCTGAAAGAGACAGTAGCCTCTGTTTCTGGGGCAAAAACTGTGATTGCTTGTTGAGTCGAGGGCTCTTATTATTGCGGTTTACAAGACATGGACAACACACATTTGTAACTGAGAGATCAGTGAAAGGTAGAAGCATAGTAGCCACCATGACTCACATAGGAGGCATGGTAAATCCAATAAAGGTAACTGGTGCATCCCTAAAGCAGCATGTTGATGGGGCGAACTATGGTAGAGGGTAGCCTTCTAGAGACAAATAGTAATAAAATAGAACTCCTTCGGCACAGCTTGAAGGGCACTTGTGAAGAGATTTGATCCTTGATCGGTTTAAAGATCATACATGTCTAACATACAGTAAATTTACCTTAACATGTCTGGTGTCAGTTTGTTACAGAAATACTGCCAACATGTGGTTGGACTCCCACATGACACACTTGCACTCTGGATCATACACTTGACACTCTGGATAAAAACACAGTTAAGAAGTGTGGGAAGGGGGGAAGGAGTAAGGCTTTAGATATTATTTTGTATTTTGGGGCAGTTTTTTTCACAAATTTCAAAAAAATTACAGAAATCTGATCATCCCTTTTGTAATATCACTATGATGTTTCCATAGGTTCTCTGGTTTAAACTACTAAACTAATCAACACCACAGAGGAGGATGAAGAGTCCTGTATATAGTAACAGGGGGAAGGATTGGAGTCTGTGAGTACAGGAGCATAAAGATCATTGAGTGGGGGACAGTAGCAGTGTTTTTGTGAATTAAGTGCAATAGTCTGTATCTGAGAGAGCAGATCCAGAGTATTATCTATAGGTGAAGACCTAGAAGAAGTCTATATGTGAAGGGGATATAACAATTCTATAAGTGGTAGAGGAAACCATTAGCTGAAGTTTGTGAGAGATGAGAACAAGAGCAGCAGTCTATATGTGAGGGGGCTATAAGCAGTCTCTATATCACAAAGAAATCAATGAGCATCAGTCTATATGTGAGAGAGGAGGACCATAACAGCAGTGCATAGGTGAGAGGCTATCAGTAGTGTTGAACGATTATTATCGACAAAGTTGAAATCGGCACAGTTTTTATGGTGATCGGATTTTTTAGATCATGCGATAATTTAGGTTAAAATCTGTGCATCATCTATTAAGATCGCGCCATTTTCAGCGCTTCCTGTCATTTTGGCGGCCAGCAAATCAGCTTACAGAATAGAGCAGGAGTGAGATGTGTGTGCAACGTCATGACTGGGATGTGTATGGTTGCGATTGGCTGGAAAAATCACATGACCTCGTTTTACATAGAACAACGTTTCCTGTTCAGCCTCAGTGTCTCTCAGCGTCTCAGAGCAGAAGGACGTGCGCTCTGCTTGTGTCCAAACAGCTCAGCGAAATTATTATATTTCTTCACAGAGAAACCTCTACTATTAGCTGTGATCCTTACAATTTAGTTAGATTAGAGATTGGAAGATTTTATGTAGTTAGGTAGAGAATTTAAAAGGAGCATCTATCGCTGTAAAGTCACGGGGGGGGAGCGGAGGTGGCCCCTGCGGGCGAACACAGACAAGCTCTATAAAGAATACTGGATAAAGTTCACCAAGACTTAGTGTAGACATTGCACTGCAATAGCTTTATTATTAACAGTTTTCTATTGAAATATTTCCTGGATGAATCCAGCAATTTGAATCCAGCAATTTTATAGTCACCACAGGTGAATTGAAAGGTGCCAAAAATATCTTGTATTATACGAATACATAACAGATACGTGTTTTTTGACTTTGGTGCACTACAGCTTTGTTCATTGAGGCAGCTTGCACTTAAATTTGAATACAGCAATTTTATAGTCACCACAGGTGAATTGAAAGGTGCCAAAAATATCTTGTATTATAAGAATACATAACAGATACATGTTTTTGACTTTGGCTCACTACAGCTTTGTTCATTGAGGCAGCTTGCACTTAAATTTGAATACAGCAATTTTATAGTCACCACAGGTGAATTGATAGGTGCCAAAAATACCTTGTATTATCCGAATACATTTCAGATACGTGTTTTTTCACTTTGGCGCAGGCCAGCTTTGTTGATAGATCTACTTTTCAGTTATATTTGAATCCAGCAATTTTGTTTTGATTTGAGGGATTTGAGAATAGCTGTCATTTGCCGTCTTTTAATAAGAGACTTTCCAAAACTCTTCCATACCTTCTCAAATTTTTATATTTCTGAACATGGAGCGAAATTCAGGTGGTAAGCGAGCAAAGAGGGGTGTAGGACATGGGTAGAGGTACGAGAGAAGGTGCTTCCTTCCGTGCTGGCGACAACAGCATGCCAGCGGATCGTCAGTTCAGGACCGTCGGCCTGTCATCGCTGGGTCAGGGCCCTGTGAATCTCAGTAACGAACAGCGTCGCCAATCTGTCCTTCATGGTTAATCCCAACCTGCATCCAGCAGTCTTTACCCTCCTCGTCCTCCAAGTCACGGCCACAAATGTCATCAGCATCACCAGCATCCGTCCAACAGAAGCAGCCCAAATGTCAACTCGTGTACCCACCACTGTGGATAAATCCATTTTCTGAAGACCTCTTTGATGACAAAATGCGGTTGGGGTCAGAAGACATGTTAAAAAGACCCAAGAGGCCAAAGAGGAGATTTTCTCTTGCTCTGACGCCCGGGTTACTGATGCCATCAGAGGAGGAAGGAAGCCGGTCAATGGGCAAAAATCCCGGGCGGTCGGCAACGCCTTGCATGTCCCTCTTGCTTGTAGCCCACAGCTCCTGGATGCAGAATGTCGGGGAGACGAATCACCTGTGTTGATGATGATGATGACGACATTGCGGATCCAAATTGGTCTTTTCAGCCGAATTTGCTTGCGAGCGCTTCATCACTGGACGAGGAGGAAGAGATGGGGTAGTGCAGTACGGGTCCCCGCCTCAAAAAGGAGAGGGCGGTCGCAGAAGGTCCGCTGAATATGATTCCGCCAGCCACGCTCAGCGCAAACCCCCCTCCTTCCCTTTTCGCCATCAAAAAGGTCCAGGGGCCTCTCAGCCTGGCCTTCTTTGACCAAGCCTCTGATTCAACCTAGCGATGTCATATGCCGCCTGTGCCGTAAACGCATAAGGAGAGGCATGAACCTTAGTGGTTAACCACCACCAACATGTCTAGTCACATGCAGCGAATGCATGAGTTGAAATGGAGGCCACTTGGGCCAAAAAAGGCCAACCGACGCCGGGCCTCCCAAACCCCTGTCACACCCTCTGTCTCCGCCTCCTCCTCCTCCGCCACCACCAAGCGTTCCCCCCACTGCCCATGTCTCTCAGAGTCATGATCAGGGATCAGCCTCCGCTTCAGCCTCCACCGTCGCCCGAGTACCACCAGCACCACCAGAGACCCATCCTAAACCCCTTCTCCTTCCGCCCCTTTGACGACCTGCATCCGTACAGTGGCCAGTCTAGCAGCCCGCCTTCGGTCTTCCAGGTTTGGGAGCAGAAAAAACTTTAACCCAAACCATCCCAAAGCCAAAAGCCTGAATGTCGGCATTGCAGGCTTTTGGCCTTGGAAATGTTGCCTTTCCGTCTGGTGGACACAGCTGGGTTCAGCCCACATCATGGCCCTTGCCTGCCCCCAATACCAGATGCCGAGCAGGCATTTCTTTGCCAGAAAGCCGTCCCTGCCCTGGCCAGCCACGTGTCATATAAAATTTCAAGCGCGTTGTCTGCATCTGTGGCCGGAAAAAATCCAACTGACCACCGACACATGGACTATAAGCACGGCCAAGGCCCTATTTTCTATGTAACAGCTCACTGGTGAGCTGGGTGGATGTCCCCTGGGGTGACGGTGGCTCTCAGGCTCGGCACACGCTCTTCAAAAAACCCCAGGGGATGGTGCAGGGTTCTTTTCCCCCAAGGTCCTCTGGTGGCATCACGTGCCCAAGAAAAACCCGGGGCCGTGTTTAAATTTAAACT
>JAODAL010085727.1:0-10486 GCA_025379985.1 Phyllomedusa bahiana
ATTTTGTAGGGGTTTGGCAGCTCGGTTTACAAAAATATTTCTGCTTTTGGGAGCACAGTGGTGTCCATTGTCCATTTTCGGGCATAAATTAAAGGCTCAGATGAAAGGGGACCATGTGTTTTTTTTTTGGGGGGCTCTGAAGAGGAACTAGCCCAAATTGGGCAATATCTATCGGTAGACAAAATTTGATAAAATGTAAAAGGATCAAAAAGTCCAACAGGGCGGAACTACCGAGGATCAGCTATAGCAACGCTAAGGGCCGGTCCCCCCCCCTCAGAACTCCAACCCTTTGGGGCCCGAGTTTCAGAAGCAGGCCAAACCCACCCTTAGCTAACCCGCCTTTTTACCAGAAGCTGGTGGGCCCTTGTCATTCGGGGAATCGTGGAGACAGGTTTTTTTTTTTCTTTAATATAATGTCCCTACCCGTAGGGGGGCTCTAAGCTTGGCCTATAATGGCTATCCGCCCCTGGGAATTTTACAGGTGGGGACAGTGATGAGGTGCTAAAATAGGGGGATTCTAAATTTTTGCCCAAATCTGCCGGGAGATGGGGCCCGGGGGAATGACAGGCGCTCTGGACCAAAAGCAGAACAAAAGGGAAAGTAAAACACTCATCAAAAAAATGTCACTTTCACAAAAGTAACAGCAAAATAAACACTTTTTGTCGCAAAGCCTGTGTACACTTATCTACCACTATATAAAAAATAAAAAATATTGGGCTGAAATACTATTATGTAATTGAGTATACGCACCCGATCCTTTAAAGGGTTTCCAAACCCACCAATCACAGTATAAATAAATAGGATGTGGTGCTCAATTTTAAAAATATCTTCTTTTTTTAATGCAAACATAAAAACAAACCCCCTTTTAGCAGCTTCCATTTTTGTAAAAGGAAATAAATGTTACTCAAGTATAATTTTGGGCGAACGGTTTACAGCTTAGAGAAAATCACAGCTTCCATTCAATACATGGAGAAGCCACAGCCGGGAAAGGGACACACCTGGCGTGTTGGGGTAAGCCCCTTTTTTCCCTCAGGGCATGCTGCTCCAAATAAACCCCTTAAATACAAAAGTTAAAAAACATTCCCCCCTTTCTTTAAAGGGAAGCTTTAAAACGGAAAAATTTTCGTTTAATCCCTTTGGTATCAACACCCAAAATTTGCAATCCAGAAGCCTCCCCCCTCAATAATGTTTTGGGTTAATTTTGAATTGTCAAAACACTAATTTTTTTCCCAAAAGGCAACAACTAAATCAGACACCCGTTTTCCTGCAAAATGTTGGGAAAACAGTGTTTTCCCCAACCCTTCTTTTTGTTCTCCTATCTCCTCCAAGTGCGGGACTTTTGCCTTTCCCCTTTTTTTTTTAAAAAAAAAGAATCATAATCTATCTTATTGACCTCACTTTTAGCTCTAAAGTTACCCGAATAAAAGTCCCCCACGTTAAAATATGGACACAGGAATCCACGTGGTTCAGCCCCCGACCACAGCAGGAAAACATTATTCACACATCTAAACCAAATGTGAAAACGTATCTTAAAAGGCAATGTGAAAACTGTTTTTTCCCCTAAAAAGACACCAATAGATGTTAGCGTAACTGGGGCTACGGGGGACCCCATCGAGGCCCCCTTATTTTCAGAAACAATGCATCCCCAAACCGAAAAAATTTTTGTGTCAGGCCCATTTCAAAAGTTGTATAAGGAAGGCAATTTTTGAATTAAAAACAATGTATCCTGGTTTACTATTTCCCTAGCAGCTTCCATGCCTTTTTTAAAAGGGGAATTTGGAAAATGGGGACTTCATGCCCAAAAGTCTAGCCAAGTTCCCTCTGTACAATAACTTGACAATCGCTCTAAGAAATTGCCCAGTTCCTGTAACACAGGGGTTTTTCTTAACATTGGCTAAAGTAACCATAGACACGCTGCAGCCAAACTAAGGGGAGGTACTCCCAAAACGCGTCGGCCTGTACACCTGCGCTTCCATTCCCTGATGCCTAAGTAAGATAACTCTCTTTTGGCTGCCCTCACATGAATGAAGATATTTTGGGATCTGCTGTTTTTAGAAATGTTGAAAAAAGTTTAACTTTTTATTCCTCTTGAATAGGAGCTGGTCTTTTACTTTGGGATTGCACTGTTAGGGATGGTTGAAACCCATTAACCGAGCCCCTTTGTGAGGAGGTTTTGTAATGGGCATTTTTATCAAGAAAGTGTGTTTTGCAGCAAAAACATCGACGTACGGCAATGGTTCTAATAAAGAGTCGATTCCGGAGACTATCGGTCTCCCAGGTGGCGACTCTAAGGACTTTGAATCTTTGAAACCATATTCAAAATAGGGATCCGTGGGTTAGACTTATTAAGGATAGATTTTTCATGTGGAGAAATAATCCCTTTTAAAGGGGCTTAGTAGCACTCTCCAATATTTTAAAAGCCTCTAGTCTACCCCCTTTAATTTTTATTAACCATGGGTCACTCAGTGATATTTCCTCGAATAAAAGGCCAAGTTCAAAAAAGGAAAGAACCCCCTTACCACCTTTTTAATAAAAATAGAGGGAATTTTTTCAATTGTATAATGGTCCCTTTTTTTTTTCATAATTCTTTACTCTTTTTTTACCCTTCCCAAACCCTTTCCGAAATTTTTTAAAACCCGCTGAAAACATCAAACGTCAGAGATTTAATCTCTGGATCGAATGTACTTTTCCCTACAAGTTTTTTGGAGATTGTAGTCCCCCCCCCCCCCCCCCCCCCTTTTAGAAGGCAGCTGTTGCCCTTTGGAAAAAAAACTTTGCAAACGTAAACTTCGACAAAATTTTTAAAGAAATCCACATTAAAGTAAATTTTTCAATTTTCTTTTTTTAAAGGGAACAAATTTAAAAAACCCTTTTCCCATTACGTCTTTTGGGGACTGTAATTTTTTGGGAAAATAAATTGGACAATTAACAAGGGGTTTTATTTTTCAGCCCCTTTGTCTTGCGTTTTCTTTTCACACCGCCTGCGGAACGCTCTGAGTTGGCCTCCCCCCAGGATCTCCCCCTATTACAGATTTTCCAAAAATCTTTGTCCTTTAAACCCTTTTTATCTATTATCCTTCCCAAGAGGATTTTTCTAGGATACCAATCCCCCCGATCCAGATATCAGAACTCCAAGCATTTTTTTGAGTGTTAGATTTAAAGTCTGCGGGGGGGAACTTTTATCATCACCCAGTATACCAACCCCCTTTGATCACATATTTTTAGTTCCCTCTCAAATTTACTTTTGTTTTTGAAAACAGGGTAATTTTAAACTTAGATGTTACCTTAAAGGGTTTTGCCACGATGAATTTTTTCGTGGATCCTCCAAAAGGGGTTTTTTTAACCCTTTTTTAAATATATGTGATTAAAAAAAGTGCAGCCGAAAGGGGAAGGCTTTTTCCCTGCCCTTTATTTCCCTTCAAAGCTTGAAATAGATACGACCGACAGGGAGCGGGGCCCCCGGGGGTTGCGTGAAAAAGCTTTTTATCTGATAAGACACTCAAAGTTTTTCAAGAATTTAGAAAATTTTTTTTTTTTTGCAACAAATAAACAGTTGTATGTGATTCTGAGTAGATCCTGTTTTTATCTTTTACAGGAAAAACAGAAGAACTTTCAACTCTGTGGAGAAAAGGTGTTGTAGTTTGTATACAGAATCCACAATTTGTAGTTTATTTTTTTCATGAACATTCACACATCCCTTATCAGCCTTTCTCTCTGTCTGTCTCCTCTCTCTCTCTCAGCCCGTGGCTTGTTTTACATTTGCTTCTTAGCAATAAGGCTCGCCTGGCAAAAACCCCCTTTAAATTTGCATGTACTTGATTGTAACCCTTCCACACAAATTTTTTCTTAAAATCCCCACCAGCTTTTTAAACTCCATTTTGGGTTAATTTTTTGCAAGCTGGGCTATGCACTTTGGACATAAATTTTTATTTAAACCAAAATTACCTTTTAAAGAAGGCGTGAAAGCTGTGGGAAATTAAACCGGATGCATTTTATCTAATTCAAAATTGCCTGCCTTTCCAATTTTAGAAATGTTTTCCCGACACAAAATTTTTTAGATTTGGTTTACAGTTTTTCTGCAGCTAAGGGGGCCCCCATGGGTCCCCTGCAGCCCCCCCGTTATCTAACATCTATAAAAGGGGTCATTTGAGAAAAATCACGTTTTCACATCTGCCATTAAAGACTACGTTATCACATGGTTCAGATGTGTGGATGAGTTTTCCTGCTGTGGTGGGGCCGAACCACAGCTGGGCCTTCGTCACATATCTGAACGTTTTTACATCCGATTCTCAAATTTACCTAAAAGTCAGTGTTTTCGTTTTCATATTTGGATGTAGGGTTAAGAAAGCAGACAAGACTTTTTTACCCCCTACTTTTATTCTAAAGAAACGATTGCAACCCAAAATTCTTCATCATAGCAGCCCAACCCTCCACAGGTATTTTAAAAGGGAATTTGGGCCAAATTTAAAATTTGACTAGGCGTTATGTTTAAGGATAGACATATTTTGAGTCATGGCCAATATATAGAAAAAAAAATTTACAAAAGAGGCTATGCGGGACAACCAGAAGACGGGTCTTGCAGTATGGTATGTCGAGACAAAACTATTTCAGGGAAAAAAAAAGAAAAAGCGGTTTTAAGTTTACTTACATATCCCCCTATGAAACCATAGGTTGTAAAAAAGGGCCAATTAAATATTGGAAATCTTGCGAGCCGATACAAAAGTTCGGTTACTTTTTTAAAAAATCCAACCCCTTTTTACCGGAAAGGAATTTGGCCAACAATTAGTATCGTCAGAATTTAAAAAAAATTTTCCCAACCAAAAATTTTTAAACCACGTTTAGGAGTCCCAGGTCTGCACGTTTGCGTTGCCAGAACTATTCCTCCATTATAAAAGGGGGGCAAGATTAAACCCCAATGAAGGGACATTCCCCTAAAAATTAAAGGGGTTTTTCACTGTGATAGCCAAGGGGTCCTAATGCTAAAATGCCCATTTGGGAATTTATCGCCGGGGGGACTGTAGAGCCAAAAAATGAGGCTCAATGAATAGATCTATGATTCTTCTTTTTTAAAAAACAAATGGGGCACATTCCCCAGCACCTTGGGAGGAGATAGGGAACAAGAAAAAAGGTTGGTGAAACCATGTAAACAGAGTAAAACCTAAAGAAAGTCAAAGCTCTCCCCAAATAATTCAAAATTAAACCCGATAGGGAAAGCTAAAAAATAACCTTTAATTGTCAGATAAAAATATTTATAAATACCTATCAGACACCAACCGATAAAGATGATACAAACAACCCTAATTATCCCAAAACCGTGACTAAATAGCCCTAAAATAATTTAGACATGGAAAAATCCCCCAACAAGGGGTTTCCGCCAGGGGAAACCCATCCCTCCTACTAAAGTTACCCTAGCAATCCCCAAAATATGGCCCCAACAGTTTGAAACCCCTTTCCTAAAATTAACAAATTTCCCCAGGGGGCTATTTTCAGGAAAATAAAAATGGGGTACCGAGTGCCCAAATATAAATAACACTTGTCACAAAAAAAACAAGTAACCTTTTAGGGAAAAGAAGGTAAAGGGTTTTCAATAACAAAAAAAACGTAGGCTGTTTTGATGCCATAACATAGCCGATGTGCTACAAAAAAAGGCTGGTTTTTAGAACTACAATCCTTGAGACATTAAACATTAATAATTCCAATATACATGATCAATTAAACAACATATCCCGCCTATCATTTAAACCCTTTTTGGGGGGCTGTGTCTTAGGGGGGAAAATCCACTGACTTTCTATTTTTACCAATTTTCATTTTGGGGGACCTTTCCGTTTCTACCTTTAACTTTCAATCCCCTCCATTTTAGGCAATTTAGACCCCTTATGATGTTTTCCACAAGTTAGCAACGGGTGCACCTGGGGGTCTAACATCACCAAGATGCGACAAACCGCCCCGCAGCTCCAAACGTTTTTCCCAAAGTATTTAAAAACCACAATGCAGTTTAGCAAATCACTAATTTGGGCCTACTGTGATGAAGTCTTGTACCCCAAAACTTTCAACCGAAATTTTTCAAATGAGAAATTTTCCCTTTTAAGCAAGCAGTACAGTTTTTTTACACTTAAGAAGCCCCTTAGCTTCTCCAATCAGTCTCTTTTGATTTGTGAAAAAAAGAATGGACCCCTGGTCTTTAAATTCCTCCCTTTCCGAAGGTAATCTGTGGAGTTTCACCCATGTTCCTTTAGTATCCGATCAAGCTGTAAAAAAAAAGCCCTGACGGCAAGAGTCCTAATCTGCCTCGCCGGTTTTATATGTACCTATAATTCGTGTTGTTGCTTTAATGTATTATCCATTTTTTTAAAAGCAATTCACCCTTTTTCGCGGCAAAGCGCTGACTTGAAAGCTAAGAGACATAATCCAGATAACCTTTTGTAGAAACCTTTTCCTAGGGCATTTGCCCCCTTCAAAAAATTCAATTTTAGTGGAGCAATTCCTTTTAAGTCTAAGATACTGCCCACGTGGAATACCCCTTTTAACGGGCTCTGGATGAATACTCTCCCATTTCAGTGAAGAGTTGGTTGATGTGGGTTTCCTATAAATACTCGTCATCAATTCACCACTAGCAGACTTCACGATTTTAACATCCAAAAACACTATAGACTTAATATTTATTTCCGATGTAAATCTGAGACCAAAAGTGTTACAGTTAAGCTGTTCAACCAATGTTCCAAATTCGTCTTGCGTCCCATTCCAGATTATAAATACGTCGTCTATGTATCTTACACATAAAACAATCTTGTCTGCAAATAATGGGGGCTGGTCTCCAAAAACTACAGAGGTCTCCCACCAGCTGAGGTACAGATTTGCGTAACTGGGCGCGCTCGGGCTGCCCATGGCCGTACCTCGCAACTGGTGGTAGACCCTGCCATCAAATACAAAGTAGTTCCTTGTCAGCGAGAATCTCAAAAGATCCAGTACAAACTTGTTATGTGCCTCAACTTGACGTCCATGTGATTTCAGAAAAAATTGTACCGCTTCTAGGCCAGAACTGTGGGGTATTGATGTATACAAGGAATCTATGTCTATACTTGCAAGAAAGGCTTCTTGATCAACACAGATACCTTCAAGACGTTTAAGAAGGTCAGTAGTATCCCTTATATATGAAGGCAATGATTGTACAAATGTGGACAAAACTTGATCCACATATACCCCACAGTTCTAGCCCAACGCTCCCACACCTGACACTATGGGACGTCCCTTGAGCAGTTTTGTACCTTTGTGTACTTTTGGGAGACTGTAAGTGCTTGTTCACACGACGTTTTTGATCCTTTTTACGGATCCGTTTTTGATAGGCGAAAAACGCATCCAGAAAACGGATCCTAAAAACGCAACAATTGATACTTTATGTGGATCCGTATTGCATGCTTTACAACTTGCGTTTTTACGGATCCGCTTTCTGGATGCGTTTTCATAATCTCTCTCTCTCCCCATTCACAGATCTGCTGTGCGCCCCAAGCCCATTCACAGATCTGACCGGCAGCGGGAGCAAAGTAAGCTCGGCCCAGCCGAACTGACCGGCAGCAGGGTTACAGTCAGCCAAGCTGACCAGTGCCGACAGCAGCAGCTGACGGCAGCAGGAGTACAAACAGCAGAGCTGACCGGCAGCGGGAGCAAAGTAAGCTCGGCGCAGCCGAACTGACCAGTAGTGGGGGCACAGTCAGCTGAGCTGACCAGCGCCGACAGCAGCAGCTGACAGGCAGCGGCAGCACAGTCAGCCCAGCTGACCAGCGCCGACAGCTGCAGCGGGAGCAGAGTCAGCTCAGCACAGCCGAGCCTAGCACCGACAGCACAGTCAGCTCGGCGCAGTCGAGCCCAGCAGCAGCAACTCCAGCATGGCTGTGCAAGCACAGCCTCATCACCTCCGATCCATCCCCCTGCAGCCACGCTCACCTCCATAAGCTGTGCACTGCGCTTTTCGGATGCGCTTTCAGCCGGCGTACCTACAGTGTGGAGCGCTTTTGGACAGGTGCCAAAAGCGGACTCCATTATCTCCTATGGGCTTTCACTTGCATAGAACGCAAGAAGAATTGACATGTCAATTCTTAAAGCGGATCCGAAAAGCGCAGGAGAGCCCTCAAAAGCGCAGCGGAGAACCCCCGTGAGAACTGCGATACGCTTTTGCCATTGAAAGCAATGTTAATCACACTGACAATTGTTAGATCCGTTTCACGGATCCGTAAAATGGATCACAAAAACGTCGTGTGAACAAGCCCTAAAAAAGTAGCCACAGTTTGAAATTTAGGAAGTAAAAAAATTAAATTCTGAGTCATCAATCAACTCATTTCTCTTTGCCTCAAGTCAGGGATTAATTATTTGGCATTTTGTATATGCCCTTGTTTCTTTTAGATATTTGGTCCCTGGGACATATCCATTAAGGGCTGTTTGATTGTTAATGCAATGATATTTGGATGAAGTGGTGACTGTTACTATCGGCAGTCATGTTAATTAAGCAGTGTCTGTCAATATTGACGGTCCTGCAATATCCGATGAGCAGTTTACAGGTAAGACTTGTTATTTAGTCACCTGGTGAACATCCAGAGAACACGCAATATTGGGCGCAGTAGCTGTGGTATTGTATTGAACTTGTGCCACTTAACTTTGAGACTATATGCATGTGTATATTTGGCTAGGTTGTAGTATCTAAAACCAGCCTTTTTTTGTAGCACATCTGGCTATGTTATAGCATCTAAAACTAGCCTACGTTTTTATGGTTATTGTATAAACCCTTTACCTTCTTTTCCCTCAATGTTATTTTATTAGTTTTGTGACAAGTGTTATTTATATTTGGGCACTAGCGTTACGCTCATTTTTATTTTCCTGAAAATAGTCCCCTGAGGAAATCTTGTTAATATACAGGAAAGGATTGAAACATGTTGGGACACATATTTATGAGGGATTGCTAGGGTAACTTTAGTAGGAGGGATAGGTTCCTGGCGGAAACGCCCTTGTTGGGGCGATTTTTCCATGTCTGAATTAGGTTAGGGCTATTTAGTTCCGGTGTAGGGTTAGTTTGTAGTACATCTTTATCGGTTTTGTGTGTAATAGGTATTTATATATATATATCTTTTATCTGTACGTTATTAAAGGTTATATTTTAATTTTCCCTGTTTAATTTTGAAACCACTGTAGCCCAACATTTTGCACTGGAAAGACATGGGCTGTCTGATTTACGTTGTTGCGTTTTGGAAAAAGTTAGATGTTCTGACAATTCACAATTAACTAAAACATTATTAAGGAGGGAGGCGTTCTGGATTGCAAATTTGGATGCAATGATACCAAAGGGATTAAACGAAAATTTCAGTTTGAAAGCTTTGCTGTAAAGAAGGGGTTAATGGTCTTTTAACGGTTAACTTTTTTAACGTAATAGTGTAGGGGTAATATTCAGTCACTATATGGTGGTAATTTGTGGTCGTGTTCTGGCGATATAATCAGATCCTTGTGTAGTAGCATTATTGGTAATGGTGGTATAGTGGGATTTGTTTGGTAGCAGTATGATAGTGATATGTGTGGTAAGGTATTTGCTCAATGTATTATCCCGGTAAATGTTCATGGTCGGGAAGGGGACCTAGGCTGTCCAATATTTGGATGTGGAAGTAAGAAGGGGAACGTGTTATGTACGACCATGTGTTCTAAACCCACGGATCGGAAGAACATAGTGAGAGCAGAAAGCTTTCACCCCACCTCCCCCAAATGTTTATAAAGGATAAGGCAATGTTCACACGGCTTATTGCCAGCGTAATTGTGGGGACAGATTTCGCCCGCAATTACGCCGGCTGCCGTGCAGCGGGGGCGGGGTGGTGGGGCCGGCAGCTTGCTGGCCCCATAGACATCCATTATCAACGGCGCGTATCCCGCGGGGATAATGTGCATGTCACTTTCTCCCTGCTATGCGGATTTCCCAAACGGGGAGGGGAGACGGAATCCATAGTTCTCTATAAGAACTGTGGTTTACTGTAATGCCTGGGATGGATTTCAGCCATATTGGAGCGCAATACAGCAGGCCATAAGGCTGAGATCCATCCACAAATCAGCCGTGTGAACGAGGCCTAGGGGTAACATGGCAGAAAAGTATGGGGGTAGTGGAAATAGGAAGAGAGATGATTCTGGCTGCTGAAAAGCAAGTCTCCACCTTCTTGTGAATCTCATATTGTGCTCCCTCCATGCTGAGCCTCATCAGAGATGTATGAGAGGGGAGAGGTTATGGATGGAGATTACATGAGGGGAGGTATCAGGAGATTAGGGTAGAGATGTATGGGGGGACAGGTTATGTATGGAGATTACATGAGGGAGGTATCAGGAGATTAGGGTAGAGATGTATGGGGGGGAGGTATGGATGGAGATTACATGAGGGGGAAAAACAGGAGATTTAGGGGAGAGATGTATGGGGGGGAGGTTTTTGGATGGGAAATGCAAGGGGAGTTTCAGAGATTAAAAA
>JAODAL010085728.1:0-10485 GCA_025379985.1 Phyllomedusa bahiana
ATATCAATAGACACTTTCAGGACCCCGGCATTCTCTTGGGGCTAGCACTGCAGTTAAAAATCCCAAAATCTGTCACAGTCATTTTATCAAAAAAAGGGCAAAAAGTTTTTGGCACCGGTTAATTCATGAATCAGAAAATATTGTAGGCCAAAAAAAAAAAAAAGCCCCGGGGATAGCACCATTGTTTACCAATGAAAAACCAGTCAGTGCTAAAAAAACAGAAACAATATGTAAAATTCCAACAGTAAAAAGAGCCAAAACCCCCGGGGGTGTCTTGGGGGGGGGCCCCTTTTTTTTAATTCTCGCTATCTGTCCTGCAGCATTACTCAGTGCCACTTTGATAGATCAGTAGCTCCGCCGCGTCATTTCTGAAGTCACATTGACAAGGTTTAGATTAGGTGTCTCTTCACGCATGAGGTTCCTGGAAAAGATCGTCTGAGTTATAAATTTTATCAAACAAGTGGTTGCTTTTAAGCGGGGCAGGAGTTGATTGTAGCCGGCACAGAGATCCCTGCTGTGGGTCATTAGCTGCACATGGCAGGGAGAAGCCGATCTTCTCATTTTTTAACTTATGCTGGGTTTTTTGATTTTTGCTTTTTGCGGGGTTTGGCTTTTTTTCTTGCGAGGGGAGCCAAGTCGCTTCACATTTGTAGCAGTCACCGGAAAGCTGTGAGGGTTGTTTAGAATTTTCAGTCTTTGGTAGCATAAACAGTAGATTTTTTTTTTATATAATTATAACAGACACCACCAAACCCCCAGCATCTCACAGGACATCTCACATAGGTTGTCTTATATAAAAAGCCCATTTACCTCTACCTATAATATCCAGGGTCTTCATCTCTTGGCCAGAGTAGTTACAGTAAGAGTTTCTTCTCGGGGGGACCCGTCCCCTTCCGCATTACACAGACAACTCTTTGATATGAATGGACACTGTGCAATACTTCATTTCCCCTCTATTGGCGCTGCAGGCAAATTGAACACTTTTGTCAAGGGACGCTTCTAACAAGTAGGGATTACCAAAAGCAGAGAAACCCTTTAAATGAACCCTTTTAACATCATTGTTACTTTAAATTTAGATTTTTGTGATGTATCTATGCTCAGCATTGGATTAAAGGGGTATTGCCACAAAGAAAAATTGACGTGGGAAGTTTGTAAATTAAATAATAAACATTTTCCCCTTCTCATTTTAAAAACTGCACCGTTTTTTCTTAGTGCTCCTTTAGTGATCCATTTTTTTACAGCTCTTCAGGGTAGACCGGTAGACTCTCAGTCCTGGGCCCACACTTCCCAAAATCACCTCTCCTCCGGCAGCTACTGAGGTTCAAACCCCCCTGCTGTCTTCTACTCCCCTTCCCTCTGTACTCCTTTGTAATTTGTCAAACGTGCAAATAAATTAAAAAAAGCCTCAATCAGGTCGTGATTTTATAAAGGAAAAAAAACAAAAACACAGGGTTTTGGTTTTCCCGCAGGGATTTAAAATGGGGACCCCCTTGTGTCGGGGGGCAAATTTTTTCCTCTGAATACTTGTAATACTCACAGCTCTTTACATAAACAGACCCTTTTTTTGACTAGAGAGGAAAAAAGGGGGATGTCATCTGTGGGGCCTTTATATGCAAAACGACAAAAACACAAACACCCCCTTCTGAGCACACAGAGCTGAAGAGCTGGAGGCAGGAGGTATGAAATGAGATTGTGGCAAAACCCCTTTAAGGTCGGTGTAGGCCTCCAGATGAAAAATCTCATGAGGGTTGTGCCATCAATGACATCCATGGGATCGGTGATTAGTGTCTGGTTGCTGGAGCTCCACCATTGGGATCCCCAATGATCCCCAAATTGAGGGCACTAAGACTCCTGTCTTTTAAACAGAGCAGTGGTCGAACATGCACAGTGTTGCTTGGCTTGAAGTCTAGGGGACAGACAAAGATAGCTAAGAAAGAAGGAGGGACTTGGCTCCCCCATTTTAGTGATCGAACATGCACAGTGTTGTTCGACTTGAAGTCTATGGGACCAGTAAAGATAGCCATGAAAGTAGAAGGGATTCATCGCCCCCATTTTAGTGATTGGTAAAGATCCCAACAATGAGACCCACAGCCATCAGACATGCATCCACCGCTAGGATTTGCTCCCATCTTAGGAACAACCCCCCCCCCAAAAAGAATGGACCCAGTCCACTTCCCCCAATTCCATCTGTTGGGTTTTGAGTAAGAAAAAACCCCGCTCCCCTTATTGGGAACCCCCAAAAACGAAAAAGAAAGTGCAAAAGACTTTCAATGCCTTTCCCAAAATTTTGTCAAAACCTATGGTGGGCACACCCCTTTAAGAATTGGTTGTTACAGGTTAGAAAAGGTTAACTTGACGTGATATTTCTGCCCCTTTAATATTGTTTTAATCACAAGAAATCCAAAAAAATTTGAAAAGAAATGGCCATCCCTATTCAGGAAGTGCCCCGAAGGGCTTGGCTTGATGGGTGGCGCTTGACCCGGTTTCCTTTGGTTTTGGGGTTAAAGAAAAAGGAACTTCCCACTCCCCTGTACTGGAACTTCTTAGAACGAAGGGGGGTAATGTGCAAGCCGACAGCTCTCATTTTTTAAAATGAGTTGTTACGATATAGGTGTTTTTCCCCCAGAGGTGAGCCAACCTATCATATTTTAAAAGGGGTTTTGCCACGATGTAATTTGCGGGGGGATCTCCAAAAATGGTATTTAATACTTTTCTAAAATTTTATTAAAAAAATTGATCCTTTGAGAGCTACAGCTTTTTTTTTTCCTCCCCCTTAGTTCCCTGACATTTTACTTTGCCGAAGGAGTGATTGGGGGGGCTTGCCTGTTCCCTTTTATCTGATGACAGGAACAAAAGGAGCTTGCAAGGGCTGTGGAGAAATACCCTGTCTTTTGCATAGAAAAACCACTGGTTCTAATGTAATTTTTTGTAAAACATTGTAGACGCTCCCTGCACTGGTCTTCTCAGCCCCCCTCTCTCCCATGACTTGCATGCTGGTTAATTTTGTCTCCTGATCAGATAAAAGGTAAAGGGAATGACTTCTTTGGGAAAACCCCTTTAAAAACCCTTTAAGTAAAAGAAAGGTCTATGACAATCAGGGCCTTCAAAAGCAGAAAAAGAAGGGGTGCTCTGCTCGTGTTTTTGTCGCTGCTCTTTCCTTATTTTGTCACCTTCCCCCGACAGACCGCACTGTTTTTCCCCTTGGCCCCGCTGTTGTTTAACTTTTCGCTCGTACTTAAAATAGGCTGTGTACGGTTTATTGCTGAGATTTTTGGGGCTGGGCAGGGAGGGGGTGAGACACGGCGAGGCAGTGTGAAAAATGAAAGCAGGCCCCGTCAAAGTTTTTTCAAAAATTTCTTTCATCTTTCACCCCCAGATGAAAAGGAAAATTTAAGACCTAAACGAAATTGGCGGGACCCCGGAATAGAAATTTTTTCAAAGTTATATAACAAACGTCTCTCAAACTCAAAGGGTTTATTTGAAGTTCAACGTTTTTTTGGGGGGATACAATACGCTTTTAAACCCCCCCCTAGTGGTGATCCAGGGGACAGATTTAAACTTTATTCTATTTCTGTGCAGGGGTTTGGCTCTGTATAGAAAATGGAGTCAGGTATTGAAAAAATCCCCTTTTGACTTTATAGTACGGCAGTCCCGCTTACACGTTCCGACTTTCACTGCCCCCGTTACAAACGGGGGACTTATGGGGACGTGGCACTGGTAGTTCCCGTTCCCCAAACAGATAAAGCTGTGGAAGACAGCTTTTTTTCCAGCATGCCACAGCAGCAATGAGGTGAAAAAGAGATAAAATTTTTTCAGGGGCACGACGCAAAACAAAAATAAAAACCTTCCTCATATCCCAAAACTAGGAAAAAAAATTTTTTGTGGGGGACAACCTTTAAAAAAATAAAACCGTTTCGACTTTAAATTTCAAATTCAGCTTAAGAAAAACCCACAGTCCCCATCCCCTTCATAACCGGGGGCTGCTGTAATCCCTTTACCAATAAACCAACTTTCATGGTCATTTTAAAAGTTGTGAATACAAAAAATATGCAGCAGCACACTGCAAACGCCGAGACATGTATCAGCATAGGAGATATGAATTGTTTCAATCGCATTACTGCTTTGTCTGTTACAAATGAAAATGTAAGGTTCTTAGTGAACATTTTGATCAGATTGTGTGATTCCCATCTGTCAACAGCAAGGTGACCTCATTTTAGTTGGGAATCTACTCTAAACAGATTTACCATACTTTGTGTATTCAATGTTCACATGTATCTTAGCTTTTGCAGAGCGCTGTTGCATTTTTTCTGTGTTTGCATTGGCTGAATAATTTTCTATTTATTGGAATACATACATGAAGAAGTGGCTGTGCACTAAGAACCTCAAATGTTCATGTATACTGGAAATATCAGTAATGTAACTGAATGGAGAAGACATAGAATATGTCTAGAAGGAGAAACTGAATATTGTGAAAGGCAGAGGACAAGTCTAGGAGGAGAAGCATAGAGTAATGTAGAAGGAAGCGGACAAGTTAAGGAGAAGGTGCACAGAGTAATGTAGAAGGCAGAGGATCAGTCTAGAAAGAGGAACACAGAGTAATGTAGAAGGCAAAGGACAATTGTAGAGGGAGGAACACAGAGTAATGTAGAAGGCATAGGACAGGTGTAGGAGGAAGAGCACAGAAAAATGTAGAAGGCATAGGACAGGACTAGGAGGAAGAGCACAGAGTTATGTAGAAGGCAGAAGACAAGTCTATGAGGAGGAGCACAGAGTAATGGAAAAACAGAGGACAGGTTTAAGAGGAGGAGCACAGAAAAATGTAGAAGGGATAGGACTGGTTTAGGAGGAGGAGCACAGTGTAATGTAGAAGGCAGACGAAAGGTCTAGTAGGAGGAGTGCAGAGTAATGGAGAAGTCAGAGGACAGGCCTAGGAGAAGGAGCACAGAGCAATGTAGAAGGCAGAGGACAAGTCTAGAAGGAGGAGCAAAGAGTAATGTAGAAAGCAGATAAAAACAGAACAATAGATAGATACCAGGCAAAAAAAAGATAAAATATGAAATGTCCTGTACAGGCTCAGACTGGCCCACAGGGGAGTAGGGTAAATCACCAGTGGGCACCCGGATATTGGGGGCCCCTTCGGAGGGTGAAAGGCAGAGAAAAGAGGCAGAAACTAAGAGGCAGAGTGCATAAAGCATGTGCAGTCTTGTACAGGAGCTTGTGGGCCCCATAAATGAACTTCACTGGTGGGCCCAAAGAATTAGCTTTACTGATGGACGCCAGGCACCCCAGTCTGACACTGGTCCTGTACAGGAAAGAGGATTTGGAGAGATGAACACAGGAGATCACATGTGCAGAAGTTAACCACTAGTTCTGTAGTATGGTCCATGCACATGAGACGAGTTTACAGAGGCATCTCCTCTACAAACAGTAAGTAATACAGATGTAGCAAAGCTTAACTTGACAGCTATGCTATTGATGCTGTGATGCTATGCACTATGATACTGCGGCAGAATAAGTTATCAGCCTTTTGAATATTTTTCAGTGGCTTTCATTGTGATGTAAGAACAGATAATATGGTGCAGTAAGATGTCACTGTCAAGTTAAACTTTGCTACATCTGTGCATGGTATCCATGCTTTTGAATTAGTACACCAGGCTAGATTCCTGAGATAAAAACAGACTGTAGACCATCCATTGGCTTCACAGACCCCAGAGCAAACCTTCCCTAACTACAGAACCTGACAAGACAAGACATCTCCTTCACACAGACCATCCCCTAAATAAAGACCTCAGACTGGGCTCCCTCTAAAAAAAAGTTTGCATATGAGACAATCCCCAAAATACAGCCCCCAGATCCAATGTATGGATATTTACCTGTCCCCAATCCTAGCATCCTAAGGGGAAACCCAAGGGACGATATCTTATTGCTGGGATAGTATAAGGAGTAAAGATGATTGAACGCATATGTAAGACAAGTTTTCACTACTCTTCCAGGAGTCCAGGAGATTGCTCTTGCTTCCAGAATATAAATTGCATTTAAAATAATTTGCACCCAATTTTTAAGGATCTGAAAAACCTTTAAAGTAACCTTGTTAATGGTACATTGATGTGTATATAACTAATACTTGTGTAATTCACACAGTGTTGGACTAGGGTGCATAGAGCCCACAAGTGTTTTGATTCTTAAGGCCCGCAAGTGAGTTGATTCTTGAGCCACAACAGTGGAGTTGATTCCTGGGTCCCACCAGTGGAGTTGATAGAGCCGACCAGTGAAGTTGATTCTTGAGGTCCACTGTTAGGTTGATTTTTGGGGCTTACCCCAAAGCTATTGTACATAACTACACATGATTCTTACCTTCCGCCTCTTTCTTTGCATTTCTCCCTGAAAAACAGCCCCAGGCCTGTCAAGCCTAAGGGGCTCACCGGGTTTCCCCAGCCTCCGTATGGGCCAGTCCAAGCTTGAATTGACCCAGAATTGCTCATTACTGCCAGTGTTGAACCAAGGTGCTTGGGGCTCACCAGTGGAGTTGATTTTTGATGCTCACCAGTGGAGTTGTTTCTTTGGGCCCACCAGTGGAATAATTCCAGGAGACCACCAGTGGAGTTGATTCTTGGGGTGCACCAGTGGAGTTGATTCTTGGGGTGCACCAGTGGAGTTGATTCTTGGGGCCCATCAGTGGAGTTGATTCTTGGGGCCCTCCAGTGACGTTGATTCTTGGGGCCCAACAGTGGATTTGATTCTTGGGGCCCACCAGTGGAGTTGATTCTTGGGGCCCACCAGTGGCGTTGATTCTTGGGGCCCACCAGTGAAGTTGATTCTTGGGGCCCATCAGTATAGTAGATTCTTGGGGCCCACCAGTGGAGTTGATTCTTGGGGCCCACCAGTATAGTTTACTCTTGGGACCTACCGATGTACAGGAGTTGACTCTTGGAGCCCACCAGTGGAGTTGACTCTTGGGGCCCACCAGTGGAGTTGACTCTTGGGGCCCACCAGCAGAGTTGACTCTTGGGACCCACCAGTGGAGTTGACTCTTGGGACCCACCAGTGGAGTTGACTCTTGGGACCCACCAGTGGAGTTGACTCTTGGGACCCACCAGTGGAGTTGACTCTTGGGACCCACCAGTGGAGTTGATTCTTGGTACTCACCAGTGGAGTTGATTCTTAGTACTCACCAGTGAAGTTGATTTGTGGGGCCCATCAAGGGAGATCATTTTTGGGGCCCACCAGTGGAGATTATTCTCGGGTCCCACCAGTGGAGATTATTCTCGGGTCCCACCAGTGGAGATTATTCTCTGGGCCAACCGTACAGATACTGCACATGACTCTTGCTTTCTGCCTCTCTTTCTCTGCCTTTCTCTCACCTTTTTCAGGGGTCCACGATGGCCACAGACCTACCGGGGATTTCCTTTGCTTCCTTGTGGCCAGTCAGAGCCTGAATACTGCTGTGTTAACAAGTTACTCCACAGTTCATTAACCCCTGGCAGGTCTCCCCGCTCCTCTTCATCTCATCCCAGTCCTCCCCCTTCACTTTACTACTAGACTTTAAATTGAATCGTAACGTTATAATATCATGTCAAACATTATGTGCTGATTTATCTCTTAATATGTCTTTATATGAACAGGTCTTCATTTTTCCGATACAGACCCACAATATTCTTGAGCCTACTATCACCAGCAGATGGACATTAGCAATTTAGTGGATATTGTTTTATCATTGAGGTCAAGATTGCCCGCACCTCATCTGCCATCTACAGCCGATGAGCTGGGCAAGGGCGCTAAACTACCCAGGAGAAACAGAGTTGGGATGGTGCTAAGTTTGACCACAGCTGTTATTGAACATTATAAAACCTCAAATCAACTTTGTTAAACTTTGTTTCTTCAACAAATTTTAGAAAAATATAAGTTGACATAAAACATCAACCTTCTCAAACAACCAGAGGTCAAAACAAGCCCAAACCAAGTGAACATACTGCCCGCCCACATGCCAGCTGCCATCAAAGGCGTGTTCCATTTTTACAAAAAACTCATCAGTTAGAGGGGTTATAAACTAGAAAGAAAAACACTGTTTGAACATCACTGCTCCCATTCATTATTTTCGTGACCCTGCAGCTAGTCACAGTTATTCCTTTCCGAGTATATGGTATTTGACCACTGAGGCCTGTGATTGGCTGCTGCGTCACATGAGCGATGATCATGATGTTATCAGTAGTTGAACAGGTGCTGGAACGGGTTTAACGAAGAGTTTGTTTTTTTTTTCTAACTTTTTACCTCCCAGACTGACTGACGAGCACTTTGCAGTAGTGGACGTTTGCCCCTCAAAGACACTTCCAAGGGTGCATAAACTTTAACAACACCTGGAGACGCTTCTCACACTACCCAGCAAGAAAAAAAGCCCTATCTACTCTATACTGTAATCCAGAGTCTCAAATATCAATCCCAGGAGCGTAACCTGGGCCCCATTGCCAACCTTTGAATGGCACAAGCCCTCTTGACCACAAACATTTACCGGTGCCCATTAATAATAGTCATGCAGTAACTAGATAATACAAGGCGCAAATACCTCACCATACATATCCCCATCAAACTGCTACCAAACAAATCCCACTATTCCAAGACCAACATTACCAATAATGCTACCACATATGGACCTGATTATACCGACAGAACAAGACCACAAATTACCATCACATAGTGACTGAGAAATACCATTATACAGTTACTGAATAAAGATCAGTATGCAAAGACCAATATTACTGCCATACAGGGACCATATAGTGGTCGATACCAGTGTACATAGGCTCTACAGACTGTATATTACCACCATACAGTGACCATATAGTGGTAGGTACCAGTGTACACAGGCTCTACAGACTGTATATTACCACCATACAGTGACCTTATAGTGGTAGGTACCAGTGTACTCGGCTCTACAGAGTGTATATTACCACCATTCAGTGACCATATAGTTGTAGACACCAGTGTACACAGACTCTGCTAGACTGTATATTACCTCCATACAGTGACTATATAGTGGTAGATACTAGTTGTACACAAGCTCTAAATACTGTATATTATTTTCATACAGTGACCATATAGTGGAATAAAAAACAAAAATTGGTCAGCACATCGAAGGCAATCTTTTAAAAAAATTAATAAAGGTACATGTTGGTGTGGCAGCCAAAAGCAATGCAAACACAACACAATGTCAGCAACACTCTACAAGCACTAAAAAAACAGTCAAAGGGAATATACAAATTTTCAATTCAAAAAAGCATTTCAGCTACTTTAGAATACATGAAAATTTGAGGTTCTTAGGGCGACATGTATGAATGTTGGCACTGACAGGCCAGTTATCAATAGCTTTAAGGCAGTGTAGAAAGCACCAGAATGTATGAACCTGTGCTTCTGCAGGTCATACATACATGGCAGTGTATATACAATACCACAAGTCTGGCTCTTGCACCACCTTTACCCTGGTCTGGCTGTTGTTCTGCAGGTCATACATACAGGAAATGTAGAGCCCAAAACCACAAGTCTGGCTAGGCACCACCTTTACCCTGGTCTGGTGTTTTTTTGCAGGTCATACATTTCAGGGCAGTTAGAGCCAAACCACAAGTCTGGCTCAGGCACCACCTTTTACCCTGGTCATGGTTGTTCTTCTGCAGGTCTAACATACAGGGGCAGTGTAGAGCCAATACCAAAAAGTCTGGCTCAGGCCCACTTTACCTTTGGGCTGGCTGTTCTTCTGCAGGTCATACATAAAAGGGCAGTGTAGAGCCAATACCCCAAGTCTGGCTCAGGCACCACCTTTACCCTGGTTCTGGTTGTTCTTCTGCAGGTCATACATTTCAGGCCAGTGTAGAGCCAATACCCCAAGTCTGGCTCAGGGACCCCTTTACCCTGGTTCTGTTCTTCTGTAGGTCATACATACAGGGCAGTGTAGAGCCAATTACCCCAAGTCTGGGTCAGGCACCACCTTTACCCTGGTCGTTTTTTTCTGCAGGTCATACATACAAGGGGAGTTTTAGAGCCAATACCACAAATCTGGCTCTACCACACCTTTACCCTGGTTCTGGTTCTTCTGCAGGTCATACATACAGGGCAGTGTAGGGCCAATACCACAAGTCTGGCTCAGGCACCACCTTTAAACCCCGGTCTCTGTTTCTTCTGAGTCATACATACAGGGGCAGTGAGCCAATACCAAAAAGTCTGGCTCAGGCACCCCTTTATCCTGGTCTGTTCTTCTGTAGGTTCATCATACAGGGCAGTGTAAGCCAATACCACAAGTCTGGCTCAGCACCACCTTTACCCTGGGTTGGTTGTTTTCTGCAGGTTTTAATACAGGGCAGTGTAGAGCCAATACCCACAAGTCTGGTCAGGCACCACCTTTACCTTCTGGCTGTTCTTCTGCAGGTCATACATACAGGGCGTGTAAGCCAATACCACAAGTCGGGGTCAGGCACCACCTTTACCCCGGTCGTTTTC
>JAODAL010085729.1:0-10485 GCA_025379985.1 Phyllomedusa bahiana
AATTTTAATAATTTTTTGTTTCCCGCAGCAGATAAAATGGTTTTTCGGTTTAATAAAAACAGTCGAAAAACTTTCCCGCAACAAAACTAACCCCAAAAACCTTTTTAAAACAAATGTAGGGGAGGAAAAGCCCTCTTTATTTGGGACAAAATACCTCTATGTGCATGGTTTTCTTTTTTTAAAAAAAAGTTAAGGACCCCCCCCAACCCCCCTGTTTTTACAATTTTTAAACCATCCCCTATATACACAGTTATTAAATTAAATTTAAATAAATTTTAAAAAGAAAATAAAACAAATTAAAGTTTAAAAATTTTTTAAAAGGGAAACCCACTGTAAAATTTCAGAACCCCAAAAGTTAAAGGGGGTTTGGGTCAGGGATGTTTATTTTTATAAGCCTAGCAAACAAATAACTTGAAAAAAGAAACAAAATTTTAAACATAAATGTTTTTTTGGGTTTCCCAATTTCCAAAAAAACATTTTTTTTAGAAACCCGAAAGGGAGAGGGCCCCTTTTTTTTTGTGGACGATAAAGGTTTTTGTTCACACGGGGCTTCCCTTTGATTAGTGTTTGTATCCCTTTTCAGACCCAAAATGGACCCAAAACCCATCTAACAATTGCGGTGTTTTCCATTGCTTTTCAAATAAAAACAAGCATTGGCATTCAATTTAAACTGATGCCTCCTTTTTCCCTTTTATCTGTTTTAAAGAAAGGGCATGTCAAATTTTTATTGGAAAGATGCAGGGAGATGCCCATTTAAGGCTAAAAACTCAAAATTTTTTCCGCACAGAAAACCACTTTTCCCAAAAACCCCTGGGACACCTTGGGTACGTGTTTTTATAAATTTTTTAAACGCGTTTTACAGTCCATTTTTTGTATTGAAAAAAAAAAAGATTGAAAAAAAACCCTGTGGAAAAACCCCCCCAAAAAGTTTTCCCCTGCTACCCCTTTTCGGGGTTTTTTTAAACTTTTTTTTTTTGGGCGCTTAAAATTTTTCCCCTTTTTGGAAAGGGAGATACCCAAAAAAAAAGCAATTTTGGGAAAATTTTTTAAAAACTTTACGCTTTTCCCATGTGTGACAATAACAAATTTTTTTGTTAAAGGGTTTTGATAGGGTGGGGATGCCAAATATGTTTTTTTTTATTTTTTTTTCTTTCATACACATAGAAAAAGGAAATTCTTAGTTATATATTTAACTTTCTAACACTGTTTTTTAGCTCCAGTGCGGCACTTAAACATGTAATTATTTAATACACTGTATCTCTGATGTAAAACTAATAGACAAAACACCATATTTAAGCCGTATAACGTAACAAATAGTGCTACTAGTCTCCGTGCTTGTCAGTTTGGTGCAAATAGCCCACTTGTACGCTAATTTGGTTACAAATATTTTATTTTAACTCGTGCTTGTTTTCAGCGGTGCAAAACCGCCATATCTAATCTATATAACTTTTAAATAGTTCTACTGCACTCTGTGCGTCCCAGTTTGTCGCAAATAGCCCACTTGTTCGCTAATTTGGTTACAAATATTTTATTTTAACTGGTGTCTATTCTCATTGGTGGCAAAACACCATATTTAAGCCGTATAACGGAGCAAATAGTGCTGCTAGTCTCCGTGCGTCCCAGTTTGTCGGAAATAGTCCACTTGTACGCTAATTTGGTTACAAATATTTTAGTTTAACTGGTGCCTGTTCTCCGTGGTGCCAACACACCATATCTAATCCATATAACTTTTAAATAGTTCTAATGCACTCCGTGCGTCCCAGTTTGTCGCAAATAGCGCATTTACGATAGGTTTGTTGAAAAAACTATCATATTGCTAGTCCTACTGGGCAGGTGTAAATCTCAGGGACTGAAGGAAGAACACTGTTAATTTGGTGTTACGGTTCCTCCATCAGACTGCGTTTCACAGATATTCGATAGAAACAATTCTGTTTCTAATCCTAGTTGGCTGTGGTAAATTAGAGGGATTTAAGAATAACTGTGATTTGCTGCCTTTGCATTACAGTTTTTCATTAAGAGACTGTGAAAAATTCTTCTATATCTTTTGAAATTTATTTTCTTCGGACATGGAGCGAACTACAGGTGGTAAACGAGCAAAAAATGGGTGTAGGAATAGGATGGTAAGGTACAGAGAGGTGACCTTCCAGTGCTGGCGACAACACGCAAAGTCAGCACATCACCGATTGCAGGACGTAGGCACTGTCATCACTCGGTCGGTGACCTGTTGAATCTCAGTAACGACAGCTCAGCAATCTGTTCTTCAGTGAGTTATGCCAACCTGCATCCATACAGTTTTACCTCCTGTCACTCCCAGTCACGGCCACAAATGAAAAACGTCGTCATCATATCGTCGCATCCGTCAACCTGAAGCAAAGGCAGTCCAAAATGTCAACTCATGTACACACCACTGTGGATAAGTTTTGAAGACCTCTTTGATTACACAATGTGGTGGGGGTCAGAAGGCATTTCAAAAGATCAAGGGGCCACAGATAATGATTTTGTCTTCTCTGACGCCCAATCGCTGATGCCATCAGAGGAGGAGAAGGAAGCTGGTCAGTCGGCAAAAATCCCGAGCGGTCCGCAACGCCTTGCAGTGCCTGTGGCTTTTAGCCCACAGCTTCAGGATGTAGAATGTCAGGACGAGGAAGTCCCCTTTTCAGCAGAATTTTCTTGCGAGCGCTTCATCAGTGGAGGAGGAAGATGATCGGGTAGTGTCAGTACGGTTCCGGCCTCAAAAAGGGAGAGGGCGGTCGCACAAAAGTTGACTGAGATGCTATTCTACAGCCATGTCAGTGGTGGCAGCGGAAACACGCTACTCGCTTATCCCTGATCGATAAAGGTCCTGGACCTCTGTAAGCCTGGGACTTTTTGGCGCAAAGCCTCTGATTCACCCTGCAGGGATTGTCAAATACGCATTCCTGCCATAAGCATCAGGTAGAGGAAGAATCTCAAAGTTTTAACCTACCACCAACATGTCTAGTCACATGCAGCGAATGCATGAGTTGAAATGGAGGAAACAATGGCGTAAAAAAGGCCAGACCGGTCCAGGCTTCCAACCACTGTCACACCCTCTGTCTCCACCAACTCCGCCACTTCCAAGACCAAGCATTCCTCTGCTGCCCATGATCCTCAGTGTCATGAGCAAGGATCAGCCTCCGCTTCAGCCTTCACCGTCGTCCGAATACCACCGGCACCACCAGAGACACAGCTTACCCCTTCTCCTTCCACCAGTTTGACCTGCACGCCGTACGGCAAGCACGTCTAGCAGCACACAAACTTCTTGTCTACCAGGTTTGGGAGCAGAAGAAACACTTTAACCCAAACCATCACAGAGCCAAATGCCTGAATGTAGGCATTGCCAGGCTTTTGGCCTTGGAAATGTTGCCTTTCCATCTGGTGGACACAGATGGGTTCCTGCAACGTTCATGTCCTCTGCCTGCCCCCAATACCAGATGTCGAGCAGGTATTTCTTTTCCCAAAAGCCGTCCCTTACATGGCCAGCCACGTGTCATGTATAAAAATTCAGCGTGTTGACTGCAATCTGTGTCCGGCAAGTCCATCTGACCAGCGATACATGAGACTAGTAAGACGGTAAAAGGCGCTAATCTTTTTGACAGCATCACTGGGTGAGTGGGTAGATGTCTTCTGGTGGTGACGGAGGCTCTCAGGCTAGGGGCACGCTTCTTCAAAACCACAGGAATAGTGCAGGGTTCTTTCCCCCAAGGTCCACGAGGTAGCATCACGTGCGACAGATAACAAGGCCGTGTTGAAATTAATTATGTCTTGGAAATCGTCAACAACAAGGTCAAAGAGCTGTATGACGGCCTCTGCCGAAATGAGACCGAGCGTTGGCTGGGTGACAAGAACCTTGTACCACGCAAGGTGGTGTGCGATAACGGGCGAAATCTCCTGGCCGCCCTTAAGATCAGTAGGCTGCAGCACATCCCATGAACCTCTACCCAGGTCTCGACTGTTGTGAGGAAGGCTCGAGGTCTGAGCTCACACTTCTGCCGATCGCACCCATGCTTTTTACCGGCTGGCTGCGTTTCAGAGTCAGCTTGACTCCCGTCAACCGTCTCATTGTTGACGTGGCACCCGCTGGGAATTCCCACCCTCCACATGCTCCAGCGATTGTGGAAGCAGCGTTAATGCCATTTACGCGCAATATGAAGTGGTGCATGGACTGACAAGCAGCGTGCGGACCTGGGGTGTTGAGCCACCGTGAGAGTGAGGCAGGTGAAAGAGATCTGCACCATCCTTGTGAGTTTTGAAGAAGCCACCAAAATGGTCAATGCGGACAATGCCCTTGTCAGCATGAGCATTGTGGTGATCTTATTTCTGGAGCAAGTGTTGGACACACTGGAACAGCAGGTCCCACCAGTGACGGAGGGGGAGGTGGACACAGATGTGGACACAGAGCCTTACTCTCCATCGGATCCAGAAGGCCCGACAGCTTCACAACTTTATCGGTCTTTGTTAGGCGGTGTTTCGGGGTCCAGGGCTAGTGCAAGGAGGCGCCTCAGCTCTCAGGGTACATCATCTGAGGCAAGTCAGGGGCTGTGTTGAAGCTGGAGGAGGGATGAGGCATGGCTGGACACCAATGGGTACCCGATGTCCCTGCCTTGGAAAGAGGTTGGCATGGATTTGAGGTGGAGGAGGAAGATGAGGAAGATCAGTTTACTAGTGCCCCTCAACCCCGAGACTTGGGAAATCCGGGCTCCATCTCTCACATGGGTGCTTGGATGTTCCATTTCTTCCCCCATGATCCTCGCATTAGGGCCATCAAAATGAACAACAGTTACTCAGTGGCCACCCTTCTCGATCCCTGTTACATAACGAAACTCAGCAACTTTCCTTATACACCCACCAAATTGAGAGCAGGGAAAAAAAAAACAGGAATTTGAGCCGTGCTCATTGATCAACTGGAAAACATATGTTGTTCAGCATGACATTTTCTAATTTCACGGTGGAACAAAATCAGCAACGTGACAGCAGTAGAGTGCCAAGTAGCCGTAGCAGCAGCAGGCATTGTGGCAGAAGCCTAATGGGTGACCTCTGGCAATATTTATGTACCACCTCTCCAACGCATGTAATGCAGGGCACACATACAACACACAGAAACTGGCTTAAGATCATGGTGCACGACTATCATGCGTTCAAACACCTAGTTTTTTGGATATGTTCCGGACCCAAGTTGACTTCTGGCTTATCCAAAATGGATGGAAATGGCCCGAGCTCGCTCGCACGCCATAGAGATGTTGTGTGCCCAGCAGCCTGCGTCATATCTGAGAAGACCTTCAGCACAGCTGGAGGAGTCATTACAGACAACGCATTCCGGCTTTCCATGACAATTTAGATCATTTGGACTTCATAAAGATGTATCAGGTGTGGATATTTGGGATGATGTTGTGGCCCCAAATGACGTCCTACTTCAAATTCCTCTTTCAAAAAGAAATGGTCCTTCTTGAATTATTTCTTTTAAATGAACATTTCTTACTGCAATTTTTATTCTGGGTGCCCAAAAGGTCATTTTGCTGGTTTTGCAATTAGGAGACTGTAAAAGAAACCAATTGTACACGGTTTCATGAAAAAAACATATTCCATTTACTCATTTATTCATGAAAATTTTAAGCACTGTCAATGGTTTTGGGGTCACGGGTTGTGAAAAACAAGCTATAATCCCGGCTCCTTGGAACAGAAAGTGGTTTATAAGGTGCCATTTCTTCCTCAAATTTTTTAACAGTGTCCGAGAAGGTCATTTTTCTAATTTTTTTGGGTCATGGTGCTGTGAAAAACAGCTATAATCTTGGTCCTTTGGTACAGAAATGTGGTTTCGCAGTGGCATTTTTTCCGCACAATTTTTAACAGTGGCATACAGGTCATTTTTATAGTTTTGGGGGCATGGTGCTGTGAAATATATTGTAAAAAATGTGGTTTCTAACAGGCATTTGTTCTTCACAATTGTCAACAGTAGCCAAAGGGTCATGTTTTGAATTTTTTGGGGCATAGTGCTGTGAAATTCAGCTATACTACAGGTCCTATTGTAAAAAATGTGGTTTATAACCGGCATTTGTTCTTCACAATTGTCAACAGTGGCCAAAGGGTCATGTTTTGAATTTTTGGGGGCATGGTGCTGTGAAATATAGCTATACTACAGGTCCTATTGTAAAAAAATGTGGTTTATAATAGACATTTGTTCTTCACAGTTGTCAACATTCACCAAACGATCATGTTTGAATTTTTCGGGGCATGCTGCTGTAAAAAACAGCTATAATACAGGTCCTATTGTAAAAAATGTGGTTTATAACAGGCATTTGTTCTTCACAATTGTCAACAGTGGCCAAAGGGTCATGTTTTGAATTCGCTCTCGTAGAGGCCAACATTTCTCAAGCGCTCCCGAGGTCTTGACTGTCTTCTGAGGAAGGATCGAGGTATTAGCTCACACTTCTGAACTCTGCTTCGGCCCAACTGTTTTCGGTGCTGCGTCATAAGGGCATTTTTGCTGTGTTAATAGATGAGTGACGGCACCCCTGGCTCTCACCGCACTCACTGTAAGTCTGGCCCTGCTAGCTGAACCTGCGTGTTAATAGATGATGGACGCCAACCCTGGCTCTCACCGCAACACTGTTCATTTCTGGCCTGCCAGCTGAAACATCCATTTAACAGATGACTGACGGCAGCTGGCTCTCACCATTAGGGGGCCAATCAGAGAGCTTGAAATTTCACTAAAAATTAAGATTTGAAAAAAGGTAATTTCTTTGAGGTTATGTAGTGTCAAAAAGGGCTCCAGGGCTGGACACAAATTGCACAATTTGAGGCTTAAAATTTTTCAGTGGGGATGGGAGTCACTATGGGGTCGCATCATCTGATCTCCAGGGGAGTCTGTACCTAATCCACTGAAAGAAGGATTTGGAGGAAAAATGAAACCAATGGACATTCTTGGCCGAATCACTCTCAGAAGCCAGGAGGGCAAATGTCTTCTCAACTAAGAAGTGTTTTGGGGATGATTAGGATATTTTTATTACTTATGGGTAGATATGGACGAATTTCCCGAAATTCGTTTCGTTCACTTCGCCGAATTTCTCCGCAAAAAATAACTTCTTTTGTCTCCGAATTACTACGGACGAACTCACATAAAAAACAGCTATTTCAGGCTGAACAGAGCACCTGCTGGGGCTGTAGAACGTTGTGCCATGCTTAAATATGGCAGAGGGGCTTGGTTTGGTCTTCATACAATGTTGTGTTTTAGTATGACACGCACATGACTGCGCCGCTCTTAGAATCGCTTCACTATAAAAATTCCCTGGGACTTAAGAGGGCAAAACTGACCAAAATACTGAAGCGGGAATGGTTTGCCTGATAAAGTCATTGCCAGCGAAAGCTGGAAAAAAACAAGTGAGAGCTCAGGTGGAAACATTAGTGACAGAGTGTGGAGGTGACGGCGCTAGCCACAGAGCTGAAGGGTCAGACAGTGGCACAATGACATTCTGGAGGTGGACAACAAACATGAATAGGTCACAGAGTGGCACAATGACACAGTGTGTAGGTCACAGCAGCAGCCACAGCAGTCAGCATGAGGTAGACAGTGGCACAATGACACAGTGTGTGGTCCGGCAGCAGCCACAGCAGCAGCTGAGCTCAGCAGTGGCACACCTGAACGGAGGGAGGAAAATGGCAAAATTAATAACCGATGTCACAGTGTGTAGGTCACGGCAGCAGCCACAGCAAGCAGCATGAGGTCAGACAGTGGCACAATGACACAGTGTGGAGGTTCACGGCAGCAGCCACAACAGCAGATATGAGGGTCAGACAGTAGCACAATGACAGTGTGTAGGTCACCGGCGCAGCCACAGCAGCAGCATGAGGTCAGAACAGTGGACAATGACATTCTGGAAGGTGCAAAAAACAGGAGAAGGTCACAGAGGGCACAATGACACAGTGTGTAGGTCACCAAGCAGCAGCCACAGGCAGCAGCATGAGTCAGACAGTGGCAAGATCGACAACAGTGTGTAGGTCACGGCAGGCAGCCACAGCCAGCCAGTCATGAGGTCAGACAGTGGCACACATGACCCGTGTGTAAGTCATCGGCAGCAGCCACAGCCAGCAGCATGAGGTCAGACAGTGGGACAATGCCCAGTGTGTAGGTCACGGCAGCAGCCACAACAGCAGCATGCAGGTCAGACATTTGAACAATGACAAGTGTGTAGGTCTCGGCAGCAGCCACAACAAGCAGCATGAGTCTGACATTGGCACAATGACATTCTGGAGGTGGCAAAAACTTGAATAGGTACAGAGTGGCACAATGACACAGTGTGGAGGTCACAGCAGCAAGCCACAGCAGCAGATGAGGACAGACCAGTGGCACAATGGACCCAGTGTGTAGGTCACGGCAGCAGCCCACAACAGGCAGCATGAGGTCAGGAAAGTGGACAATGACCAGTTTGTAGGTCACGGCAGCCAGACACAACAGCAGCATGAGGTCAACAGTGGCCACAATGACAGTGTGTAGGTAACGGAAGGCAGCCTACAGCAGCAGCATGAGGTCAGGGACGTGGCACAATGACATTCTGGAGTGGCAAAAACAGGAGTAGGCACAGAGTGGAACATGACACAGTGTGTAGGTACAGCAGCTGCACAGCAGCACATGCGTTCAGGACAGGGGCACTAATGACACAGTGTGTACGGTCACGGCTGCAGCCACAGCGTGCAGCATGAGGTCAGGAACAGTGGCACAATTTGAATCCTGTGTGTAGGTCACGGCAGGCAGCCACAGCACAGCATGAGGTCAGACGTGGCACCAATGACCCAGTGTGTAAGGTCACGGCAGCAGCACAAACAGCAGCATGAGGTCTGACAGTGGCACATGACAGTTGTAGGTACGGAAGCAGCCACAGCAGCAGCATGAGGTCAGACAGTGGCACAATGACATTCTGGAGGTGGCAAAAACAGGAGTTGTCCCACTCTGTGGCCTATGACACAGTGTGTAGGTCATGGCAGAAGCCACAGGAGCAGCATGAGGTCAGACAGTGGCACAATGACACAGTGTCGTAGGGTCACGGCAGCATGCAGAATGAGGTCAGACAGGGGAACAATGACATTTGGAGGTGGCAAAAACAGGAGTAGGGCACAGAGTGGGACAATGACACACTGTGTAGGTCACGGCAGAGCCACAGCAGCTGCATGAGGGTCAGGACAGTGGCACAAATCACATTCTGGAGGTGGCAAAAACAGGAGTAGGCACAGAGTGGACAATGACACAGGTGTAGGTCACAGCGCAGCCACAGGAGCAGCATGAGGTCAGAACAGTGGCACATGACATTCTGGAGGTGGCAAAAACAGGAGTGGGCACAGAGTGCGCACAATGACACAGTGTTAGGTCACAGCAGCAGCCACAGCACAGTGAGGCAGACAGTGGAACAATGACACGGGAGGAAAAAACAGACTGAAAGAATGGCCCAATTTACACAGGGAGGTAGCAGCAGCCACAGCAGCAGCATGAGGCAGCTGGCACAATACCTGGAGGGGGCAAAAACAGAGTAGGCAAAGTGGGGCAATGAACGTGTTAAGGGTTTCCGGGAGACCAACACAGCAAGGTCAAAAAGGCAAGACAGGGGTGCACCAAAAAGACGATTGGCTGAAAGGAGGGGGAAAAAAAGATGGCACAGAGGGGGCAATGACACAGGGAGGGCACCAGCGCCACCGCAGCATGAGGTCAGCATGGCAAATGACTTGGAGGTGGCAAAACAGAGAGCCAAACAAAGTGGGGAAAAACATGTGAGTGGCAAAAACAGATGGGAAAGTGGACAAAAACATTTGGAGGGGGCAAAACAGGGGTAGACAGTGGGCCCCAAAGACACAGTGTGAGGGCACCGCAGCACCACAGCAGCACATTGGTCAGAGTGGCAAAATGACATTTGGAGGGGGCAAAAACAGGAATAGGCCACAGGTGGGACAAAAACAGTGTGAGGGCACGCACACCCCAGCCAGCAGAGGTAACATGGCACAATGACAGAGGTAGGTTCCCCGGGAGAGCCACAACAAACCCTGAGGGCCAACAGTGGCACCCAAAGACAGTGTGTAGGGCACGGGCGCCCAAAAACGAGGTCAGCATGCACAATACTTCTGGAGGTGGAAAAAAAAGAAGTAGGCCCCCTGAGTTTGGCAAAGACAGAGAGTGGGGGGACAGGGCCAGCACATGGGTCAGACCTGGCACAATGAACATTTGGAGGGGGGAAAAAAGGAATAGGGCCCCCAGAGTGGGGCAAGACACATTGAGGGCAGCAGCAGCCCACAGCAGCAAAACAGAAAAGGGGCAAAACAAATGCAAAATGAAAATTGGAGGGGGCAAAAACCCGAATAGGCACAGGGACAATAAAATCTGGAGGGGGCAAAAAAGGAGAGGCCCCAAAGTGGGCAAAGAACAGTGTGTAGGTCACGGGAACCACAACAAATGGGGCAGAAATGGACAATGACACAGTTTGGGAG
>JAODAL010085730.1:0-10485 GCA_025379985.1 Phyllomedusa bahiana
CCTGGTAGTTACTTGTAAACCTGGTTTCCGGGAGTCATTGTTAATAAAAACCGAAAAAAAGAGGAAAAAGGGAAAATGAGTCTGTCTTTTTCCACAGACCTGACAACATGTTGTGCCGCAGTGGGTATAAACGGAGAATTCTCTCCCATAACTACTTTACCTGGATCCCAAATTTCACAACCTGTGTGGGGTCACATGAAAACCGCTGGGGGTGAATACTGAGAAGTTCTGCTCCTCCAACACTCTTTTTACCTAAACCGGGGTCACATGACCTGGTGGGTTACATGATAAGCTCTGGGGGGTTAATACGGAGAAGTTCTGCTCCTCCATACACTACTGTTACCTGGATACCGGGGTCCCATGCCTGTGTGGTGTCACAGATAAACGCTGCTGAGGTGGTAATAGGGAGAATTCTCCCCCTCCATATACACGTTACCGGGATACCGGGGCACAGCCCTTGGGGGGGTCACAGACATTTATAAATACATTACTCCAGGGGGGCCATTACGGACCAGGGCTCTCATTTGTATCTAGATCAGAACATATATAGGCTTAGTAACTCTCAAGGTGGAGAGAAAAAGCTTCTCCCCCCTCATAACAACCAACAACAGTATGATCTGCAGCGGAAATGCTTTTATATGTATATTTATTTTATACCTTTTATATATTACATACACGTACAGTTCACACAGCCATTAAATGTATGTAACTGTAGGTCAGGTGTGGTACCTATAATGGGTTGTACATTATAATGTCAGATATAATGGGTTGGGCTGATACAAATGGCTTTACATTACAATGGCTGACACAATGGGCTGTATATTATAATAAAACATGTAATAGATTCTATATTATTATAATTTATTTCAAAGTGCCATTCATTCCTGGGCACTGAACATTCGAGGGGGGCTTCATACATAGATCCAGACAAAGTACAATGGCAACACTAAATGACTAATTGGTACAGAGGGAGAGAGAATCCTGCCTGTGAAGACAATCTACAAGGAAGGAGGAAAGAGACAGAAGGTGAGGGGCAAATATGTTTGTGCGGGGGTGTAGTAACAGCAGGGTTATTGTAAATTATAGGCTATACTGAAGAGATGGGTTTTCAGCAAGAGTGGCAGAGATGTGTTGGGGTAATGAGTTCCAGAGTGTGGGGGAAGCATGGGAGAAGTTTTTGAGATGGTTTTGTGAGGAGCAGATAAGAGGAGAGCAGAGAGGAAGATTCTGTGAGCAGCGGAGATTGCGTTAAGGGAGGTATCTGGAGATTAAGGCAGAGATGTATAGGTGGACTGTTGAACTGAATTCTCTGAGCATTGGGTAGTCAGTGAATAGATTGGCAGATGGGAAGGGCAAAGGAGTAGCAAAAAGAGAGGTGGATCAGAAGGGCAGCAGTGATGAGGATGGATTGAAGATGAGCAAAAGTGCTAAATGGGAGGCTGCAGAGAAAGATGTTGCAGTAGTCCAGGTGGGAGATGACGAGGGCATGGACCAGCATTTTTGTAGTATGAATGTTAAGGAATGAGCAAATTCTATAAATATTGTTCAGGTGAAGGCAGCAGGAAGAGGTAAGGCCTTGGATGTTTGGCTTAAAAGACAGAGAGGAGTCAGAGGTTATCCCAAGGCAGCGGACTTGCCAAACCGGTGAATGTGTAGAGCCATGGACTGCAATAGAGAGATCAGGTGAAGCAGCAGAGTGGGATGGTGAAAAGACAATGAATTCAGATTTCTCCACATTTAGTTTTAGGAGGCAGGAGGAGTACATGGACGAGAGACATTCTGGGACCGTGGAGAACAGAGTTTACATCAGGGCCAAAAATGTAAAGTTGGGTAACATCATAATACAGGTGGTACTGAAACCCGTGTGATGCTATGAGCTGACCCAGACCAAGAGTGTAGATAGAGAAGAGGGCCCAAAAGTAGTGGAGTGAGGCTTTAGCAGGATGAGAGATGAGATAACAGCTCAAGATAGACTTCAATGAGTTTTGAGGAGAATGGAAGCAATGAGATGGGGCGATAGTTGGACAGAGAGGAGGAGTCAAGAGATGGTTTCTTAAAGGGGTTTTGCCACAATCTCATTTCATACCTCCTGTATCCAGCTCTTCAGCTCTGTGTGCTCAGAAGGGGGCGTGTGTGATTTGTTTGAATTGCATATCATATGGCCCAGCAGGATGACATCACAGAGCTGTGAGTAGCTACAATGTAATTCAGAGGTAAAGTTTTTGCCTTGTAGCATAAGGGTCCTGGGTTCAAATCCCTGCAGAAACCAACCCTATGGATTTTTTTCTCTTTATCAATGCACATACCTGATTCAGGTTTCTTTTTTTTATTTATTTGCACTGTTTGACTAATTACTAAGGACAATAGAGGACGGGAGTTGTATGACAATACACTCACTAGATGCTGGAGAGTAGAGGTGATGTCTGATCATGTCTGGTCAGAACTGAGGCGCTCTCAGCCCTGGTCGTATCCCCTGGAGATGAGCTGTAAACAATGGATCACTAAAGGTGCAGCTAAAACAAAAACAGTGCTGAATTTTTAATGATGATGAGAGGAGAAAATGTTTATTTAATTTGCAACCTTCCCACGTCCATTTTACTTTGTGGCAAAACCGCTTTAAGGATGGATGTGATGGTAGCGTGTTTAGTGGAGGAAAGGAATATGGAAGAGGTGAATGATTGGGGGGAGAGATGGGAAAGGGCTGGGATAATAGTACTAAGGTCGGCATAAGGTAGTATGGCATTGGGTTAAGATTACAGGTAGTGAGGTTGGATTTGGAGAGAAGAGAGAAAAACTTGTCATGAGTAATAAGGGAGGAGCAGGCTAATGGAGAAAAGCATTGTGCCGGGGAAGCTTTATCTGTGGAAAATCATTAATGAATATATTAAAGAGAAGTTTCCTGTGGGGTGTATTAGACAGGAGGGGCAGATGGAGAGGATGGAGAAGATAAGAAGATTGTGGTCAGGTATTGGGAGAGGAAAGTTTGAGATTTTAGATAAGGTGCATAGACAGGTGAATATGAGGTCCAGTGTGTGTCCCTCTTTGTAAGTGGCTCAAGAGGTCCACTGCGAGAGGTCAAAAGAAGAGGAGAGCAATAGGAGTTTGCTGGCAGCTAAGTGGAATGTGTTGATAGGGATGTTGACATCGCCCAAGATGATAGTGGGGATGTCAGTGGAAAGGAAGCAGAGAAGCCAAGGGGCATAGTGGTAGAGGAAAGTTGTGGCGGTGGTAGTCGGTAGATGATGTCCACTTGGAGGTTAAAGGGGGAATAGATGTAGACAGAGTGCTCCTAAAAGTAGGGGAGTGTGAGGGAAGCCCAACACACCCATGCATGCTTGTTACCAGGGTGGGAAGCATGGATAAATTGGTGGCCGCCAAAACAGAGTGCAGCAGGAGAAGCTCTGTCAGAGGATGTAAGTCAGGCTTCCATTAGACCAAGGAAAAATAAATTACGTGAGGTAAAGAGGTCATGAATGTAGAAGAGGTTTTTTTGCACAAACACTTTGTGTTCCAGAGAGAGAAATTTGGAGAGCTTGGATCAAGGGAATGTGTATAAGGGAGTTTATGGTGGTGGATGAGTAAGAGAAAGGAGATACAATAGTGGAAATGTGCTAAGGGTATGTCTCTAGCAGCCAGGAAGAGCAGACAGAGGGTTAGCAGATGGAAGTTGGTTAAAATATGAATAGGAAATGAACCCGCTGCACGTCCAGACAGGTGAAAAATATGGTTAAACCTTTTTTTTTATTAGGAATCCTTATAAAACATGGGTTATATGGTTGTATATTATAATGGATAATATAAAAGGTTGTATATACTATGACACAATCATTAGGGTGTTTACGGTCCATATTTTGGCGCATAATTGCACCGCAATACACCCAAAATGCTCCCTCTCATTGAAAACTAGGATTACTTGCTGTTTTCCCCGACATGTGTTACATGGTGCTAGAAAGAAGTGACATGTGACATCCCAGGGAAAGTGAATTTCTATGGGAAGAGGCACAGAGCATTTTAAGGGTACACATTGGCCTGTGCATATTTCTAAAACACCCGGCGTATAGTGGTGCATATAGCACACACCAGTATGGGCCCCACAGATACCATGTAAACCTACCCTAAGGCTATGTTCACAAGGCTTATTTTGGGGCGCATTTCGATGTGTGTATTTTACGGCGTACTGCGCTTAACATGTGGGGAAATGCGCCCCATAATTACGGTAATCCATAGCTCTCATAGAGAACTATGGATTATGCCTTGCCTCCCCGCACGTACAATACGATCGTATTGTACGTGTGGGGAGATAAATGACATGTCACTTATTTGCGGTGCTTACGCGTCACAAGTTCTGACAGTCTATGTGGCCACGTCGCGGGAGTACGCATGTATTAGCGCAACTCCCGAACACCCACGTAATTGCGGGGTGTACTGTACGCCCCGCAATTATGCCATGTGAACATACCTTTAGGCATTTTGGAGAATTTAATTATTAAACAATTACATTACTGTCGTGTTCAGTAGTGGTCGGGGTTCCTCCTTACCTTATCAGGCTTTTGGGTCCCATAACTACTGTTTCTACAAATACCTCCACCTGCAGGACAGGAGCTGTGTGACTGTGTATTGGGAGGATGTCACATAGAGGGAAGGAGTCATGTGACTGCTGTGTGCTGCCAGGACCTGTGATGATGTCACATGAAGGGGAGGAGTCATATGGTGGGATCAGGATGAATGTAGCTGCCATGTGTGTGTGTGTAATGTGCCTGTACATGAGCGTGTTGTGGACGTGCCTGTAGCTGAGCCGTGTGTGTGTAACGTGCCCGTAGCTGAGCCGTGTGTGTGTAATGTGCCTGTAGCTGAGCCGTGTGTGTGTAATGTGCCTGTAGCTGAGCTGTGTGTGTAACGTGCCTGTAGCTGAGCCGTGTGTGTGTAACGTGCGTGTAGCTGAGCCGTGTGTGTAATGTGCCTGTAGCTGAGCCGTGTGTGTGTAATGTGCCTGTAGCTGAGCCGTGTGTGTTAACGACCTGTAGCTGAGCCGTGTGTGTAACATGCCTGTAGCTGAGCCGTGTGTGTGTAACGTGCCTGTAGCTGAGCCGTGTGTGTAACGTGCCTGTAGCTGAGCCGTGTGTGTGTAACGTGCCTGTAGCTGAGCCGTGTGTGTGTAACGTGCCTGTAGCTGAGCCGTGTGTGTGTAACGTGCCTGTAGCTGAGCCGTGTGTGTAATGTGCCTGTAGCTGAGCCGTGTGTGTGTAATGTGCCTGTAGCTGAGCTGTGTGTGTAACGTGCCTGTAGCTGAGCCGTGTGTGTGTAACGTGCGTGTAGCTGAGCCGTGTGTGTGTAATGTGCGTGTAGCTGAGCCGTGTGTGTGTAACGTGTCTGTAGCTGAGCCGTGTGTGTGTAATGTGCCTGTAGCTGAGCCGTGTGTGTGTAATGTGCCTGTAGCTGAGCCGTGTGTGTGTAACGTGCCTGTAGCTGAGCCGTGTGTGTAACGTGCCTGTAGCTGAGCCGTGTGTGTGTAACGTGCCTGTAGCTGAGCCGTGTGTGTAACGTGCCTGTAGCTGAGCCGCGTGTGTGTAACGTGCCTGTAGCTGAGCCGTGTGTGTGTAACGTGCCTGTAGCTGAGCCGTGTGTGTGTAACGTGCCTGTAGCTGAGCCGTGTGTGTGTAACGTGCCTGTAGCTGAGCCGTGTGTGTAACGTGCCTGTAGCTGAGCCGTGTGTGTGTAACGTGCCTGTAGCTGAGCCATGTGTGTGTAACGTGCCTGTAGCTGAGCCGTGTGTGTGTAACGTGCCTGTAGCTGAGCCGTGTGTGTGAAACGTGCGTGTAGCTGAGCCGTGTGTGTATCGTTCCTGTTTCTGAGCCGTGTGTGTAACGTGCCTGTAGCTGAGCCGTGTGTGTGTAACGTGCCTGTAGCTGAGCCGTGTGTGTGTAACGTGCCTGTAGCTGAGCCGTGTGTGTGTAATGTGCCTGTAGCTGAGCCGCGTGTGTGTAACGTGCCTGTAGCTGAGCGGTGTGTGTAATGTGCCTGTAGCTGAGCCGCGTGTGTGTAACGTGCCTGTAGCTGAGCCGTGTGTGTAACGTGCCTGTAGCTGAGCTGTGTGTGTGTAACGTGCCTGTAGCTGAGCCGTGTGTGTGTAACGTGCCTGTAGCTGAGCCGTGTGTGTGTAACGTGCCTGTAGCTGAGCCGTGTGTGTAACGTGCCTGTAGCTGAGCCGTGTGTGTGTAACGTGCCTGTAGCTGAGCCGCGTGTGTGTAACGTGCCTGTAGCTGAGCCACGTGTGTGTAACGTGCCTGTAGCTGAGCCACGTGTGTGTAACGTGCCTGTAGCTGAGCCGTGTGTGTGTAACGTGCGTGTAGCTGAGCCGTGTGTGTAACGTGTCTGTTGCTGACCGGTGTGGGTAACGTGCCTGTAGCTGAGCCGTGTGTGTGTAACGTGCCTGTAGCTGAGCCGTGTGTGTGTAAAGTGCCTGTAGCTGAGCCGTGTGTGTGTAATGTGCCTGTAGCTGAGCCGCGTGTGTGTAACGTGCCTGTAGCTGAGCCGTGTGTGTGTAATGTGCCTGTAGCTGAGCCGCGTGTGTGTAACGTGCCTGTAGCTGAGCCGTGTGTGTGTAACGTGCCTGTAGCTGAGCCGTGTGTGTAACGTGCCTGTAGCTGAGCCGTGTGTGTAACGTGCCTGTAGCTGAGCTGTGTGTGTGTAACGTGCCTGTAGCTGGGCCGTGTGTGTGTAACGTGCCTGTAGCTGAGCCGTGTGTGTGTAACGTGCCTGTAGCTGAGCCGTGTGTGTGTAACGTGCCTGTAGCTGAGCCGTGTGTGTAACGTGCCTGTAGCTGAGCCCCGTGTGTGTAACGTGCCTGTAGCTGAGCCGCGTGTGTGTAACGTGCCTGTAGCTGAGCCGTGTGTGTGTAACGTGCCTGTAGCTGAGCCGTGTGTGTGTAACGTGCGTGTAGCTGAGCCGTGTGTGTAACGTGTCTGTTGCTGAGCCGTGTGTGTAACGTGCCTGTAGCTGAGCCGTGTGTGTGTAACGTGCCTGTAGCTGAGCCGTGTGTGTGTAATGTGCCTGTAGCTGAGCCGCGTGTGTGTAACGTGCCTGTAGCTGAGCCGCGTGTGTGTAACGTGCCTGTAGCTGAGCCGCGTGTGTGTAACGTGCCTGTAGCTGAGCCGTGTGTGTAACGTGCCTGTAGCTGAGCTGTGTGTGTGTAACGTGCCTGTAGCTGAGCCGTGTGTGTGTAACGTGCCTGTAGCTGAGCCGTGTGTGTAACGTGCCTGTAGCTGAGCCGTGTGTGTGTAATGTGCCTGTAGCTGAGCCGTGTGTGTGTAATGTGCCTGTAGCTGAGCCTGTTGTGTATTCTGCCTGTAGCTGAGCCGTGTGTGTGTACAGTGCCTGTAGCTGAGCCGTGTGTGTGTAACGTGCCTGTAGCTGAGCCGTGTGTGTAAAGTGCCTGTAGCTGAGCCGTGTGTGTGTAACGTACTGTAGTCTGAGCCGTGTGTGTGTAACGTCCCGTAGCTGAGCCGCGGTGTGTAATGTCGTAGCTACCTTGTTGTATGTTCCTGTAGCGAGCCCTGTGTGTATTCTGCCTGTAGCTGAGCCGTGTGTGTAAATGTCTCCTGTAGTGAGCCGTGTGTGTAATGCCTGAAGCTGAGCCTGTGTGTGTATCGTGCCTGTAGCTGAGCCGTGTGTGTGTAACGTGCCTGTAGCTGAGCCGTGTGTGTGTAACGTGCCTGTAGCTGAGCCGTGTGTGTAACGTGCCTGTAGCTGAGCCGCGTGTGTGTAACGTGCCTGTAGCTGAGCCGCGTGTGTGTAACGTGCCTGTAGCTGAGCCGTGTGTGTGTAACGTGCCTGTAGCTGAGCCGTGTGTGTGTAATGTGCCTGTAGCTGAGCCGTGTGTGTGTAACATGCCTGTAAGTGGTGTAATGTCCTTTATGATGTGTGTGTGAAACGCCTGTACTGAGCCTTGTGTGTGTAATGTGCTTTTAGCTGAGCCGTGTGTGTGTAACGTGCCTGTAGCTACCGTGTGTGTGTAACGTGCCTGTAGCTGAGCCGTGTGTGTGTAACGTACGTGTAGCTGAGCCGTGTGTGTGTAACGTGCCTGTAGCTGAACCGTGTGTGTAATGTGTCTGTAGCTGAGCCTGTTGTGATGTTCCTGTAGCTACCGTTGTGTATCCTGCCCGTAGCTGAGCCCGTGTGTGTAAAGTGCCGTACTGAGCCTGTGGTAATGTGCCGTGCTAGCCGTGTGTGTGTAAGGCCTAGTAGCTGAGCCGTGTGTGTGTAACGTGCCTGTAGCTGAGCCTGTGTGTGTAACGTGCCTGGAGCTGAGCGTGTGTGTAATGTGCCTGTAGCTGAGCCGCGTGTGTGTAACGTGCCTGTAGCTGAGCCGTGTGTGTGTAAGTGCCTGTAGCTGAGCCATGTGTAACGTGCCTGTAGCTGAGCCGGGTGTGTGTAACGTGCCTGTAGCTGAGTCGTGTGTGTGTAATGTGCCTGTAGCTGAGCCGTGTGTGTGTAATGTGCCTGTAGCTGAGTCGTGTGTGTAACGTGCCTGTAGCTGAGCCTGTGTGTACGTCTGTACTAGCGGGTGTAACGTCTTGTAGCTGAGCCGTGTGTGTAACGTGCCTGTAGCTGAGCCGTGTGTGTGTAACGTGCCTGTAGCTGAGCCGTGTGTGTAACGTGCGTGTAGCTGAGTCGTGTGTGTGTGTGATCAAATGATAAGACTACAGAAGTTGTACCGATCTGTATATAAAATGAACAATAATATGGGGGTAACGAAAATAAACTAATAAAAATGAATTTATTGAATTAATATATTTCTTTTCGTTACCCCCATATTATTGATCATTTTATATAGAGATTGGTACAACTTCGTGAGTCTTATCATTTGATTTCGGCCATGTACAGTTTTATTATAGATTGCATTTGAAAACCCATAAGAGCGTCACTCGCTCTCCCATTGGTCCAAATAACCGCGCCTCTTTTAACTTAGCCAATCACAAACAGAGCTCTCTCTGCATTTCTTTTCCCCATAGAACTCTATGAGATAAGTACTCACCCGCTGATTGCTAAGCTGGACGACCCGTCTTCCTCCCAACCAAAACACAGTACTAGAATTTTCCCATAGACAGTAATAACTTTTAGGGCGCCTTTCTATTGCGCCCTTTTTGCTCCACTCAAAATAGACGCACTACATATGATTGGTGGATTCATATCTGCCGCCAGGTCTCAACCAATCAGCTCTTTTCTGCCTTTTTTACTGTATTTTGAACTGTCCCACCTTTTCATGTGATTGGTCAATACTTCTCCATAGGTCATAATGGGTCATTGTCGCTCCTATTCTGATTGGTTGGTTTATGCCGACCAATGAGAAGAGCTTACAAGAATTTGAATTACTGTATTTCCCGCAATTCGACTATATCCCAATTCCTATGTAGCGCCAGTCTCGGCCACAAACGCGTTGTTAGTGATTGATTTATGTTTATAAGTTAGTTTTTTCAATAATATTTACACCTAATAAAAACTATTTTTTTATCATACTGCATGTGCACGGCGCTGAGACCGAGTTTCATTCCCATCTCTACATAGACTAACAATGGTTACTATAGTACTCGCGCTCTGATGGCCGGGATTGCCAACCCCTAGCTCAGCAATCAGCTCTTTCTGCATTTTTCGATTTGAACGTCCACTATCCTGCTTTGCACTTGATTGGACAATATTTCAATAGACTTATAATGGTCACTGTCGTTCCTATTCTGATTGGCCGATTGCCAAGCCCTCGCTAGTCTCAACCAATCAGCTCTTTTCTGCCTTTTTTACTGTATTTTGAACCGTCCCGCCTTCTTCATTTTGATGGTCCAATTACTTCTCCACAGGTTTTAATGGATCACTGTCGCTCCTATTCTGATTGGTTGGTTTATGCCGACCAATGAGAAGCGCTTACAGAATTTGAATTACTTTATTTCCTGGCAATTTTCAATATCCAAATTCCTGATGTTGCGCCGTTCTTGATTTTTGTTAGTGATTTTATTGATGTATTTTTTTTAGAAGGTTTCAGCTCTTTTTCAGATGTTTTACACGTAATAAAAACGTTTTTTTTTATTCATACTCCATGCATCACGGAGCTGAGAGCTGAGATTTATTTCTTGAGCGATCTTATATATTTTCCCTTTAATTTTAAATGATCCACTTTTTCACTACATTTATTCGCTTTTATACAGCCTTGATTTTTCTCTTTATTCATTCATTCATTTGAAAGACAACTTTTTGCTCTTCACTAACATGTTTAATGATTTCTCGCTGTTTTCCAGTCTGTCTCGAATCCGAATACATGTTAGGTGCAGTCCTTCTGCGCCTAAGTTCCGCACTGTGCCTCACACACTGGCGAGGCGCGGTGGACTTTACACCCGCATGTATGAGCACACCTTGGGCGCCGACATACATGAGGCGCAGCTTTCACGTTCGAGCGCTCAAAATTGCCTGACGCCCAGATTCATACATGTCGCCATT
>JAODAL010085731.1:0-10485 GCA_025379985.1 Phyllomedusa bahiana
ACACACACACTCTGCTACATGTACATATCCACATAGCTCAACACACAGCTCTGCTACATGTACATATCCACATAGCTCATACACACAGATCTAGGAAAAAAATGGACCCGGCGCACGTGCAGGTGTAGGTAAAAGCCAAGTCTAAAGGTTTTCTTTTTTAAAAGTTTTTCTTTTAAAAAATGTCTCGGCGTTACCGTGACAAAATTAAAAACATAGGAACTTAAAAAAGACTTTACGCGTTTCGCGCGTGTACCCGCGCTTCATCAGTAGTAAAGAATCACCAAAACATAAAGTATATATAGGGCTAACATGTATTGTAATTGGATAATGTTGATTTACAGGTAAGTGACGTGGAGACACCTGTGGTGGGGGAAAATGGAAGGACAATTGGGTTGAGAAGGGGGGTCAATCAGAGTGAAGATGAGCAGAGGAAGAAGAGACGGGAAGCCCCCGGGAGCCCATATGGGGAAAAACCCGTGCATATGTTTGAACTCCGATATGTGTGGCGATAATAAAAATAAAAATAGAATTGAATAAATGGTTGTATGTTGTATTAATGGGGTGGGGGGAAGCAAATAAGGTGGTGATGTAAATAAATCACCACCTAAAGTACAATTTATTAATTCCATTGAACCATGTTCCATCTCTTTTTAGAAGATCGCTTCAAGTACTCTCTTGTTCGTTTACACTAAGAACGAAAAGTTATTTTATTTCATTTTATTTACACATAATAAATATATTAACTAATGGCCTTAGGTTTAAATGCATAAGACCACAACAAGCTATATAAATTTGATTTTAAATTTTATACTTTATTTGTATAACTCTAGGAACAGTACCAGTACATACTGCCTCATTGGCATTATATTCGCGCTCCTTGTTCCGTAACTGGGAGGTTCTAATAACTAAATATCTGTATTGCTTCATGTTTTTTATTGATTGTAATGTATATCCAACTTGTATCCAGTTATATTTATTTGTACTATTTTCACTTATTTCCACAGATATTAATCACATCTGTTCACATTAAGTCACCGGAGCATCCGCACCCACGGGACCTACGATGACTTTTTTCTTTCTCTATATATTTTTCCCTCTAAACTCTATACTTCACATCCCCACCGAACATACCCTATCACCCACACAGTCCCGGTCCCTAGACCCGCTACTGACCAATATTGGTCAAGCTAGCATCAGCCACCTAGCTCCCGTGCACTTCTCTATGTTTATTTGCCATAGAGGAGAGCTCTCCTTTTCATTGGTTTATTCATAACTCCCGGTAGAAGTCCTAACTTATCTGCACACCGATTGGACAGTTCATAGTACCCACCAATAGTATAACCTATCACAGGAGGTCTCCATACTGACCTACCATTGGTTCATTCAATTTTACCTCCCTTACCTCAACCAATCATACGGACCTATTCCTATATGAATTGTTTTAGCGCACATTTATCTTTTCCACAGCGGCAATCCCTTTTTTAAAACCAATCTCGCACTCTCATTGGTCAATTTGTATCTACCGCCTTTCTTGCTATTGGACACTTCTTTTCCCATTCACCAGTCTTTCTGTGTTCTTCATTTATTCCCCGACTTTGTTTCTTTGTACCTTAGGTGGTGATTTATTTACATCACCACCTTACCTGCTTCCCCCCACCCCATTAATACAACATACAACCATTTATTCAATTCTATTTTTATTTTTATCGCAACACATATCGGAGTTCAACATATGCACGGGGTTCCCGATATGACTCCCGGGTCTTCCCGTCTCTTCTCTCTGCTCATCTTCATTCTGATTGACACCTTTCTCACCCAATTGTCTTCCATTTTCCTCACCACAGGTGTCTCCACGTCACTTACCTGTAAATAAACATTATCCAATTACAATACATGTTAGCCCTATATATACTCTATGTTTTGGTAAATTCTTTATTTCTAAAGAAGCGGGGGGTACACCCCAAAAACCCGCTTAAAATTTCTTTTTTAAGTTCCTATTTTTTTTTTTTTTCCCAGGGTAACCCCGGGAGACATTTTTAAAAAAAAACCCTTTTAAGGGAAAAGCCTTTAGACTTGGCTTTTTTATTACACCTGAAACGTGCCCCGGGGCCCTTTTTTTTTCCTTTATCCCCTTTTTTGTGGCTTTTCTCCGCCCGGTTATCCAGAGGAGCACCAAGCCCAATGGGCTGCCGTAGAAAAGGGGGGGGGTATAAATAGCCCTGCAACGCTTATAGGGGGTTGTCCCTCTCCCAATAAACCGCAACATAGAAGGTGAAAATTTTTCTCTCTACTTTTTTTTTTTCCCCATTTACAATATAACGCTAAGTCCCCCCCCTTTCTTTTTTCCCTTTTTGCAAACACCCCAGTTTGCCTACCCCGTAAAATTCCACATCCTCGACACACCCCAGCTTCTACATGTACATACCCACTTTGCTCATACACACTCGCTACATTACATACCCACATAGCGCCCTACACAACCCTTGCAACTTTGTACATATCCACAAAGTCATACCCACAGCTCTGCTACACTTTAAAAACCACATAGCTCATACCAAAACTTGCTAAAAGAACATATCCACAAAACCCTTCATAAAACACACGCTTCTACTTTTAAACATTTTCCACTTTGCCCATACACACACATCTGTACTTTGTACTTTAACCCAAACAAGTCATACACACACAGCTCTGCAAATGTACATTCCCCCATACCCATACCCACAGCTTCCCTACATTACATATCCAAAATAGCCCCCCCATTCAAAAAAAAAAAATCTGCTACACGAAATTATCCAAAATAGCTCTTACACACAAAAGCTCTGCACATTTTACAACCCAAATAGCTCATCCACACACACTTGTTTACTTTGTAATACCACTAGCTCAGACCCCCCCACAAAAGCTCTGCAACACGTACAAAACCACATAGCTCATCCACACAAAAAACACTTCTCCACGTACATATCCCATAGCTCATACACACACGCTTGCACACGTCCCATATCCACATGCTATCCCACACACACAGTCTGCTGCAGTACAAATCCACATACCCTCATACACACCCCACACTCTGGCACGTACATTCCACTGCCAAATACACACAGCTTTTCTACTTTAAACGTATTCCCTAGTCATACCCCCACACAGCACTCCCGCAGAAACATATCCACTTTTCCCCAGAATTACAAAAAAAAACCCAAAACTTTTTGGTAAACGGGGCCTTTAAACATCAAACACTATAGAAAAAAGGAAAAAAAATTTTTTTTATATAAAATTTCTAAAACCCAGTCCCCCGTTTTTCTATTATCTCCCAAAGATTCAAAAAGGACCTCATTGACCCCCCGGACGACCCATTTTTTTCGGGAATAAACTCCCCCCTTAGCCAACTGCCCCATTATCTTGATTTATCCCTACAGCCCTTCTTTAAAAAAACCCTCCCAAAGCCTCTTAAAGTTTCGGGACAACTTATAAAAATTTTTATCTGAGTCCCACCAAAAAAAAAATTACTTTCCTAATAACGAAAGGTATCTTGCGCTTTTTCCCAACATTCAGCATGGGCCGGGTTTAACAAATTGGTTCCCGAATATTGGGATCCGATTCTAAAAATTTATTTCCCAAAAAAAAAAGAATTTTTGGAAAAAGGGAAATTAAAATTAATTTTAGAAAAACAACAACTTTCCCCCAAAACACCCGCCTTTAAAAGCAATCGGGGGGAGGGGCCATGGCCCCCGGGGGTTTGGGGCCCCCCCTCGTATGTAATTTTTTCAGGGGGGCATATGAGGAAATATATTTTTTCCCCAAACCCCCCTTTTTACCATAAAAATTTTTTTATAAAAGGTTTACATAGATACCTCTTTTTTGCGGGTTTCAGGACCCCCAAACTTATTCCCCCATTCATAAATCACTTAAAGATAACATTTAAAGGTATTAAACTTTAAATTCCAAAACGACACAGATAGCATTGAATTTCGGGATTTGAAAAATTTTTTTTAAGGGAAAAGGCCAAATTTAAAACCTACCCCCTTTTTCAAGTCATTGATACAATACAAAAAAATTTTCAGGAGTGCCCACCATAAAACCGGGGGCCTATTTAAACTTTCCCTTTCGGGCCAATATAAAAAATAAGAAAAAATTGCACCGAAGATCCCAAATGTAAACCCAAATTACTATTTTAAAAAACAGTTTTAAAGAAAAAAATTTTATCCAGAGCATTTATTGCAAAATGAAAAAGAAAAAATTAAAAAAATTACCCCAAAAAAAGACTCCCTTGGAAAAAAGAAAAAGAAAATGGGGGAAAAAAATACTTCAAAAAAAAATTAAAATTTTCTCTAATCATAGATACAATACCTCCCGATAAAAAAATTAAAAAAAAAACATTAGACCCAACTTTGGGTATTCTTAAAAAAGCCCCTTTTTTGGGGGCCATTGTTACCAATAGACCAAAAAAAAAATGTCTACGGGAGAGCTCAAATATAAAAAAACTATTAGCCCCTAGCCGGATCAAAAACCCTAGGGGACACTCCAAAGAACTTTCCCTTTAAACCCCGGCCCGTTCCCCTTTGCGGCTCTCCCAAGGGGCCTATCGGCCCTAAGTATTTCCCAAAAAAAACCCCAAATAAATTCCCAATACCCCCCCAAAATAAAAAATCCTATAAACTAGGGAACTAAATTTGAAAAAAGCTTTTTGTGTTTTTAGGGATTGATTTGGATTTGCAACTTTCGTACGGGGGCAAACCCTCCCGCCCCCACATTTTCCCCTTTAAGGGGCCATGGGGCATGAAATTTTTAAACCCGGGGGGGGGACATGCTCCATAGTGCCCTTCACGCCACCTCAAGTTTTCCAAAAAAAAGTTTTTTAAGGGCCATAAAATTTTCCCCCTTAAGATCCCATTCCTTTGAACAACAAAATTCCTCACAACCCCCAAAAGGGGGAAAATTGTTTGGATCTACAGGAACAAACATTAGCTCCAAAAGGGCCCCTTTTAATAAACCCCATTTAAAATCATAATTAAAAATTTCATTTAATCAATAAACCACAATTTAAGATTCTGATATCAAATGTATAGTTTATTTAGTTTATTTATAACTTTTCAGGACCCGACATTTTAGCTAGCAGTTTTTGTGCAGGGTACTACAGCACAAACAATAAAAGGGAAAAAAAAAGAATGATCTCTTTTATTTTAAATAGATTTCAAAGTTTTTTTGTATCAAAAAAAACCCCTAGCGTGATTGTTCACACATTGGATCTAGGACCTTTTTCAGAGCTTTTTTTATTTTTTAAAAAATCCACTTTTTTTTTATTTCCCCCATAACCGTGTTTAAAATGACATGGGTTTTAATTCCCTTTTCCTTTTTATATCCCTCCTTAAATTATATCATTCGTATTCTCATGTAGAAACATTAACCATAATTTCTAGGTTTTTTTGCCCCCATTCCAATATATTTATCTTTTTATAATTATATATATATATATAAATATAGGGGAAAAACTAAATTTTTAATAGAAATATTTCCCCTGTGATTGGGGAATCACACTAGCGCAAAAAAATATTTTTTTGTTCAATACCCAAAAAACCTTTCCCCTTTCCCAAACAAATATAAAATTTGACGCCGAAAATACAAACCCCAGGAGCTGTACTCCCCTTTTTTTCCAAAATGCACCTTATTTAAAAAATCCCTTGCAAAATTTTGATTCTGAAATTCAGACTTTATTCTTGGGGAACCCCACCCGGGTGTTTTTTTTAATATAAAATTTTTATTTATTATTTATTGTGGGCATTTAAAAATGTAAATAAACCGGGAAAAACCGGGGAAATTTATCATATTTCTTCAGGGATACCAAAAAATTTTTTATTTAAGGGGAAAATTTTACATTCCACGTGTCAGTGGGAAGGGCCCAAAGGAGTTTTAAATTTCCCCCAACCTACAACCGCATTCCCCCATCCCCGGGAAACACCGTGATCAGTTCTCCAAAGTAAATGTATTTTTTATGGTTTTCCCCCAGAAGTGTAGTCCCTCGTGATTGGGGCTATCCCTATCTCCCGCAATTAAAACTACCAAAACACGACCATTCAGCTGTTAACATTTGAAAAGTCATTTGCTGCCCTGACTGGAATTTCAAAGGCCCAAATTTTTTTAAATTGTCCGAGCCCTATATTGGCCCCTCCATATCTCCCATTCCTTGGTTAAATTTCAGCACCCCTAATAAAACTTTCACATAATTTAAATTTCACTTATACCCCCCCCGTGATTTATCTACATCGCGGGGCACAAAAGCACCCCAAAACTATTTCCCAAATTTAAAAACCCAATTTCAATAGATGACGGGTTTTCACTGGCCGATTATCCCCTATTTACATTGATCCTCTTTTAGTTCTCCCTTTCCCCGCATTTCAAAGGATTTTTCCTTTTTTTTTTTTTTTTTTTTTTTTTTTTTTTTTTTCCTCAATTTTTCCTTTTCTTTGGGGCTGACACTTCTTTATCCAATTTTTCCTTTGATCATTTCCTCTGTTTCCCAAAGGTTTCTTTTTATCTCTCAGATAACAATTCTTCTCCCCTGTCTTTCCGTAAAAAAATATGAAAAACCCCGCCCCTCAATCCCCTGGTGCAGACACAAGGTATCCAATTGCAGCTCAAAGTACGTTATAATTTTTCTGTTTGAAACACATAAAATGTAAACTTCGATGAAGCTGAGGCTCCCCTCGCGAAACGCGGTAAAAATAAACTGTATGTTTGTTTTTTTTTTTGGGGAGAGTAAAAATCTTGCCTTTTTTTTTAAAAATAAATTTCTTTTTTTAAAAAAAAAGCCCTTTAGCTCGGGGTTTTTTTTCCGCACGTGCGCCGGGGCCCCTTTTTTTTTTTTCATTATCCAAATACTAAAACACCACAACTTGTATATGTACCCTATCCCCATAGTCATACCACAAAACAGCCTTTCTACAATTTCATTTTCCCCATACTCATACCCCCACAGCTTGCTCCACGTCCCTTTTCCAATAGCTCATACACACCACGCTCTTTCCGCATTTAAAAACCACATACTCATACACACACCAAACCTGCTGCACGAAAATATCCACATAGCTAAGGGCACACACAGCCCCTGCTACAAAGTAAAGATCCACATAGCTCAACACCACAGCTCTGCTCCCCGTACCAAAAACCCCCTAGTTCCAAAAACACAGCTCTGCTACAAAGTACATATTTCCCCATTTCTCCTACCCACACCACTCTGCTACACGTACATACCAAAAAGGTAAAAAAAAAAAAAAAGGGGGAAAATTTAAAAAAATGGGGGGGGGGGGTTTTTAAAAAAGTTGTAAAATATTCCCTAGCTCAACAAAACCGCTTCTACATTACCTTTTCCACATATCATAAAACCACTCGCTACAGTACATATCCAAAAAGCTCATACACACCAGTAGCTGCAGTACAATCCACAATCATACACACACACTCTCTACACGTACATATCCACATACTCAACACCACACCTCTACACTACAAATCCAATGCTCATACACAGCTTGTACATGTAAACCACATAGCTCAACCACACAGTCTGCTACATGTACATACCCAATAGCTCAAAAACCCACAAGCCGCACAGTACATATCCAATAGTCATACACACAGCTCTGAAACCGTCAAATCCCCCTATCAACACACTTGCTACATTACATACCACAAGCCATACACCACAGCTCTGCTACAGTACAATCCACAAGCTCATACACAACAGCTCGCTACACAACTACCACAAGCTTAACCACAAAAGCCTCCTACACATACAACCCACATAGCTCAAAACACCAGCCTGCAATGTACAATCCCAAGTCATACACACAGTCGCTATATGTAATATTTCACATAGCCTACACACTCAGTTTGCTACATACATATCCACATAGTTCTAACACAGCTCTGCTACACGTACATATCACATAGCTCATACACACAGCCTGCTAACGTACAAACCCACATAGTCATACCACACATTTGCTACACGTACTATCCACATAGTCAACCACTCTCCACACGTACATTTCCACAAGCTCATACACACACGCTCGCTACATGTATAATCCACATAGCACATAACACAAGCTGCTACACGTACAAACCACATACTAATCCACCACACTCTGTCAGTACATATCCACATAGCTATAACACACAGTTTCTACGGTAAAAACCCAAAAAGCTCTAACACACAGCTTGCTACATGTACAATCCACAAAAATTCACCCACACCACACCGCTACAGTACAATCCCATGTCATCACACAGCTCGTACATTACATATTCACATATAAAAACCACACACTCTGCTACACGTACATACCACATAGCTCTACCACACGCTCGACACTACTACCCATAGCTCATACACAAGCTCTGCTACTGTACAACCCACATAGTCATACACACAGCTCGCTACTGTACATTCCACAAGTCAACACACCCGCTACACGTACAAACCCATAGCTCATACACCAGCTCGCTACACTAATACCACATAGCTCATACACACACAGCTCTGTCAAGTAATACCCCAATAGCTCATAAACCCAAAGCTCTGCTACATGTACTATCCACAAGCCAACCGCACAGCTCTGCTACACGTACTACCCAATAGCTATACACAACGCTCTGCTACATGTAAATCCACATAGCTCAACCCACACTCTGCTAATGTACATATCCACATAGCTCATACAACATGCTCGGTACATGTACATACCACAAAACTCAACCACACGCTCTGAACATGTACAACCACAAAAAGCCATACACACAGCCGCTACATGTACTACCACTAGCCATACACACAAACTCGCACACAAACAACCCACATAGCTCATACACACACAGCCTGTACATGTACAAATCACATACCCATACACACACGCCTGCTCCCGAATACCACATAGTCAAGCAAAAAGGAAAAAGAAAGGGGGCCAAAAAAGCGTTATATTTTAACGAAAGGGGAGAAAATAGAGAGAAATATTCTCCCCTTCAGTTTGCCTTTTTATTTGAGGCACAACACTCAAACGCTTGCGGGGCTATTTACCCCCCTAGCCCTACAGGGGGAGCCGAGGCCCCTGGTGCTCCTCTCGGATAAGGGTCGGAGAAACCCACAAATGGAGATAAAAGAAAAAAATGGACCCGGCGCACGTGCAGGGGATAAAAAAGCCAATCAAAAGGGGGTTTTTTCTTTAAAAGTTTTATTTTTTAAAAAGTCTGGGCGTTACCGGGGAAAAAATTAAAAACATAGGAACAAAAAAGGGCTTTTACGCGTTTTTGCGCTTTTTACCCCCGTTATCAGAAGTAAAAATCACCAAAAAATAAATATTTTAGGGCTAACGTGTATTGTAAGGATAATGTTGATTTACAGTAAGTACTGGGCCCCCGTGGGAGGAAAATGGGAAAACAATTGGGTGAGAAAGGTGTCAATCAGAGTGAAAATGAGCAAGAGAAGAGACGGGGAAACCCGGGGGGTCATATCGGGGAAACCCCCTGCTAGTTTAACTCGATATGTGTGGGCGATAATAAAAATAAAAAAAGAATTTAAAAAATGGGAGTTTGTATTAATGGGGTGGGGGGAACAAGTAGGTTGGGGGATGTAAATAAATCACCCCCCTAAAATACAAAAAACAAAGTCGGGGATAAAGGGGAAAAAACAGAAAGACGGGGAATGGGGGAAAAGAAGTGGGCCAATAGCAAAAAAGGCGGTAGAAAAATTGCCCCAATGAGAGTGGAGATTGGTTTTAAAAAAAAGAATTGCCCTGGGAAAAAAAATAAAAGTCCTAAAAAAATTCATAGGGAAAGGTCCATATATTGGTTTAGGTAAGGGAAGGGAAAAAAAGAATGAACCAATGGTAGGGCAAATGGGGACCCCCTGTGAAAGGTTATACATAGGTGGGTACATGAATGTCCAATCAGGTGCAGAAGGGTTTTGGCCACTAAGGGGAACTTCTACCCGGGGTTTTTTGAATAAAACCCAAAAAAAGGGGGAGCTCTCCCTTTGGCAAAAAAACATAGAGAAGGCACGGGGGGCAGGGGGCTGATGCTAGCTTACCCAATATTGGGCGTAGGGGTCTAGGGGCCGGACTGTTGGGGGGTGATAGGGGGATGTTCGGTGGGGATGTTAAAAATTTGAGTTTAGAGGAAAATAATAGAGAAAGAAAAAAGTCATCGTGGGGCCCCCTGGTGCGGATGCCCCGGTGATTGAGTGAACAGAAAGTGATTAACTTGTAAAAATAGTGAAAAAAAAGACAAAAAATTAACTGGGTACAATTGGATTAAAATTTCAACAAAAAAAAAAACAGAACAAACAGATATTTAGTTATTAAAACTCCCATTACGGAACAGGGAACCCAATTAAAACAATGAACCCGTATGTATGGGGACTGTTTCAGAGTTGACAAATTTAAATTAAAAATTGAAAAACGAAATTAATAGCTTATTTGTTTTTTT